>CABHPQ010159820.1:2044-12053 GCA_902168405.1 Peromyscus aztecus
ACACACACACACACACACACACACACACACACACACACACACACACAGACACACACACACAGACACACACACACATAACACAAGTGTTATGATAACTAACATCTAAATAAACCCTGGGTCATTTGACATCTCTTTTGGTGGTCATAGCCAGATTCTCAGAGCACCGTGAGCCACAATAAAGAGATGAGGTGTCTGAGTTCATGTGGAGCTGTTCCAATGCTTTCACCTCTTCCTAAATCAGATTCCTCAGGAGAGTGCCTCTCAAAGCAGAATCAACACCAGTATTCACAGCCCGTCTCCTTCGGAGAAATAATTATGCATCACTGTGAGTTCCCTCGCCACCTCTCCTTCATTTCAGTGCTCTAAATTACTGGTTCAAATGTCCTTTCCTCGGCGAGATGGAAAAGAACACGATACCCAGTTTCCTTTCTGCTGAAGGGCTAATAATGAGAAAATATTATGTCTGTCTTTGGCAAGTACATACCCCAGGAGAAATCTAAAGAGTTGTTTCAACTAGCATCTCATTACAAGTGAGAACCTTTATCATTTCAACTCATAGAAAATATTTTGGATTATATTTTTGGGTTATAATTTTTTTGACTTCAGAAGTTTACTTTTCTTTGGCATGTGTGTGTGTGTGTGTGTGTGTGTGTGTGTGTGTGTGTGTGTGTGTTTGGTTCCAAAGATTATACCCTGGAGCTTAACAACCATCACTGTCTTCCTTGAATAAAATATATTTTGTAATTTGATCCTGTGTTGTGAAAACATTGCTATTATTCTTTCTACTTAAAAAAAGTAAAATTCCTTTGGATATTACAGAGAGTAAAAGGGTTTAGTTTTTGAAGAAAATTATTACCATTTAGTTATTTTAACAAGGTGTCTTAATGCTTATTATCACATACACAATACTACACCTCAAATCTTTTTTTTTTACTATAAAATTAAGTGATTAAATCAATGCATCTACTATTTTAGAGCAGTGAGTCATATTTACCTCTCTAAGATACTAAAGTTAGGTGCTGATTAACTAATTACCTGGTACATTGTTCTTTTGTGCATCCAATGCATATGGTTCCTTCCTATCCAACTCTTTCGTATGACACAAGCTCTCACTATGCCAGGATGTCCACTCAGTCAGCTTGGCTAGGCAATGGTTTCTAATTAGCCAATGAAATGGTGGCCTATGTTCATGAGGGTATATTTTTAACATTCAATGAGAGTTCCAAATTGGATTATACCTAAATCTAGTTCAATTGTTGAAAGATTCAAGAGTGGGATTCAGGACTCTCAGAGCTAAGAGAAATCCCATTTGTGGGTAGAGCCTACAAGAGCCTGAGTCACAACTTGCCCTTCCTCGAGGTCCCTGAGTGCTCGGAAACGTATAGGTTGATCCCTTTCAGTGCATATCCATATCTCTGTATGTGTTTTCTTCCTGATTCAGAATTTGGGAGTGAGCCCATCTGGTCATAGGTCATTTTGACTTTTAAAGTTGTCTAAGTGCTCTTAGCATACAAACCTGATCTGGACCAGTACTCAGTACTCAGTACTTAGTTGACATGAGGTACACTTGAGGATCTTGCACAATACAGACTCAGTTTATTTAGTATGTCTGATGTACAGTCCCAGGTCACCTGAATTGCAGATCAGCAGGGTACAGTATAAAGTGTACAAATAAGTAAAGTGCCTTAGTAAATTTTTTTAAAATATTTCTGCTCTCCTTCACATTTTTGGCCTCTTTTCTCATCAATTAATACTGCATGCATACATACACATATTTGTCTCTCTATATAAATTACTAATATAACCTGTTGAATCCATATAACATTACCTTTATGTATGTTTTGGGGGTTTTACTAAACCAACATAATCCCTAACAACAATCCATAAACATTTGTCCTTATACCCACAGATAAGTGTAGTCTTCAACACTCATTCAGGAAATTTCTCTTTGCAGTAGATGGATACACTACAGAAAAATACAACAAATTGATATGCAGAGTTACAGAGCCTAGTCCCAGTGGATACATCTACACAACATTCCAATAAGTAAGGCTCAGTGTCTTAGTTGGGGTTTCCATTGCTGTAAAGTGACACTGTGACCATGGCAACTCTTATAAAGGAAAACATTTAATTGGGGGTGGCTCACTCATGGTTTCAGAGGTTCAGTCCATTATCATTATGGCAGGAACATAGCAGCATGCAGTCAGATGGTAGCTGAGAGTCCTACATCTTACAGGTAACAGAAAGTCAACTGAGACACTGGGCAGTATCCTGAGCATAGGAAATCTCAAAACCTGCCCTCACAATGACACACTTCCTCCAACAAGGCCACACCCACTCCAATGAAGCCACACCTCCTTATAATGCCACTCCCTTTGAGATTATGGGGGCCAATTACACTCAAATTACCACACTCAGGGAACATTGCAAGGGGGGCAGAATGATTATAGGAGCCAGAGGGTCAGGGATATTTGTGGGATTATGTTTCCTAGTAACATCAGAAACTACACCTAAAGTATTACCAGCATGACAGCCCAGCATCAACTGAACAAGGAGGACACCAATGAGCATGTCAAACTGACAGGGGAAAGCTCAGGTTGCTTAGTTAATATTTTAGGCCATATGGGCCATGCATTCTTCTTTCTCAGTACCCTCTTCTCCTGACGTGCAAAAACATGCATAAACAATGAATATTTATGTAACACGTAACAATGAATAAATTCATATGTAAATTGTAGGTTTGTTCCAATAAAACTTTATTTACAAGAAAGACTAACTGGGCAGGGGCAGCTTGCTAACACCTGTTCTAGTCTGCCTCTGCTATTGGTTTACACACTAGATTAGAATAAAGGGATTGTAGAGGAGAGGTTCAGAGAGGGATGTGTAAGTGTGTGAAGTCTGTGTGCAACTTTTTCCAGCCTCTCATGGGCAGCTGTTAAAGTTACAGGAATTTGGGAGCCAGTTATTCAGATGTTAGTGCCTTTAAAGCAGCACTGGTGAAATGTTTGACACTGTAAGTAAAAAAAAAAACCCTACAATTAGGAGCATTTACTTTTCTTTCAGGGTGGGGATCAGAAGCACACCATTACTATTAACTCCTTCAGCACTGAAAACTGACTGATGTTTAAAAAAATACAAATATGCAAATATATTTGTATGCGTTCACATTTATGTAAAATGGTACAGTAGTTGTTTATGCTGATATTCACCCAATATTCTGTTAAAATTTGGCAATCTCAGTGGTAGAGTGTACACATAGCTTGTAGAAGGCCCTGGATTGGTGCCCGGTACTTGATAATGATAATGGACTTTGAACATACCTTCTCTCAAACATAAGAGATGAGGTTCAAAGGCTCTGCTTTTCTTTGATTTGGGAAAAATTAAAAATGATTAAAAATTCTCAGTTTGGGTAATTTTTTCTTTTTAAGTTGATACATTGTTGGCAGCTATTTAGATGACTGACAATTGGCAGCTAAAGAATAAATGTGGCCTTATTCATGATCCTGACATATTATCACCTCCTTTGCACCCACCTTAAATGTTTAATATGAGACTCGGTAATATTGAAGTCACAAAATTTTGAAAATGAAAAGACTTATTTCTTCTGACAGGGATACTATATGTTTTCTTATAAGGAGTTGAATTGGCGTTTTTATTAGATCTTCATGTTACCCCAGTATAAGTATCAGCTGAGTTTGGAAGAATTTAACATTGGAAGTATTTTTTAAAAGTACCCACTAACATTTCATTTTATAAATAGGTCCCTACTATTTAAGATATACAGTTAGGGCTGTCTGTTGAACATATGCTGAAATCCTAGCCCCCAAAGAATAGTGTTAGGGACAGACTTGAAGAGGGCATGAGCTGGAGAACTGACAAATAGCATTTATATCTCTGTGAAGGTTAAAAAGATCAAATTTTTATGACATAAAGACACTGAGTAACTCAAGGAAGCTATCACTATACACTAGATCTGCCGATAACTGATCTTGAAAAGCCTTCAGAACAGTATGAAATAAATTTCTGTGTTGTTTTAAATAATCTTCTCAATCTAAGGTATTCTGTTACAGCAACTTGAGTCACCTAAGACAATGATTGAAACACATCTAGCTAACAGCAGTACTGGATGTGATCCTCAGACTTCTTGATTTCCTAGATGGGTTGGAATCCACAGTTAATAAGCCTTCTTCACTAAGGTTCACTGAGCTCCTTTGGTATACAGGTGGTATACTTGATGGAACTTGGACACTTCAATAACAGGTCCTTACTCTTACAAAGCTTACAGTTTCCTCAATCCATTTTAATGTGTTGAAAGTAGTAATACAAGTGGAGAAAAGTGTAAAAGATGAAATAAAGTACTTTGCAAAGGTAAATTAAGGAAAATTTCCAAGGGAAGTAAAGTTAGCTCTGCCTTAAAAATATGTGTTGAATTGTTAAGACCATGAATATAGAATCCTTCTTCCCTCTTTTGGACTGGACTTCCAGAGCTCAGCCTGGTTCTTGGCTGTGGATCTCTGCATCTGTTTCCATCAGTTACTGGATGAAGGCTCTATGATGACAGTTAGGGTATTCACCAATATGATTAACAGAGTAGGTCACTTCAGGCACCCTCTCCACTATTGCTAGTATGAGCAAGGAGGGTCAAGATCATGATGGGGAAATCTACAGAGACAACTGAACCAAGCTCTTAGGAACTCAGGAACTTTAGACAGACAGCTGTGGAATCTGCATGGGACCAGACTAGGCCTTCTGCATACAGGAGACAGTTGTGTAGCTTGGTCTGTTTGAGGGGCCCCTGGTAGTGGGTTCAGGATCTATCCCTGCTGCATGAGCTGACTTTTTGGAGCCCATTACCTATGGTGGGATGCCTTGTGCAGCCTTGATGCAGCGGGGAGGGGCTTGGTCCTGCCTCATCTGAATGTATTAGGCTTTGCTGACTTCCCATGGGAGCCCTTACCTTTTTGGAGGAGGGCATGGGGCATGGGTTGGGGGGTAAAGCTGGTGGCGGGAGCAGGAGGAGTGATTAGAGGGGTGTGGTGGTATTGTGTTCCCCAAAATATTGTGTACCTTAATAAACTTATCTGGGGTCAGAGACGGAACAGCCACAATATTAAACATAGAGGATAGGCAGTGGTAGCATACGCCTTTAATCCTAGCATTCCAGAGACAGAAATCCCTCTGGATCTCTGTGAGTTCAAGGCCACATTGGAAACGGCCAGGCGTGGTGACACACGCCTTTAATCCCAGTAAACCAGCCTTTAATCCCAGGGAGTGGTGGTAGAGAACAGAAAGGTATATAAGGCATGAAGAAACTCGAGGCATTTGGCCTGGGTAGGCATTTGGCCTGGAGAAGCATTTGGGCTGGTTAATCATTCAGGCTTCTAGCAGCAGTTCAGCTGAGAGTCATTTGGATATGAGGACATAGAGGCTTCCAGTCTGAGGAAGCAAGACCAGTTGAGAAGTTTGCCAGGTGAGGTTAGCTGTGGCTCGTTCTGTCTCTCTGATCTTCCAGTGTTCAACCCAATACCTGCCTCAGGTTTGATTTTATTAATAAGACTCTTTAAGATTCATGCTACAGAGGGGAATCTGTGTTGGTATGTAAAAAGAATAAAAAAAATTCTTAAATATAAAAATATAAAAAAGATCATGAATGTATCCATGATGAATAAGCAATCAAGATATAATGTTTAGCCTAAAGACTTGCAATAATGGCATTCATAAAAGCCAGTTCTTCCTGCCCTTTTCTATACCAGTCTCTCTAGTAAAGAAAGGGTGATTCCTGCAAAAAAAATTTGTGAAGAGATGACAGAGCAAACCTTGAAGTGGGTGTACTACAAGAAAAACAAAAGCAAACTTCCAGATATAACAAAGATAGAGTTTGAAGAAGTGTGCTTATCAGGTGACTCATTAAGAGCCTTATATGCTTCACCTGGATATCTAGAGGAAGGGAATGACTGGATGGGAGTTCTGCTAGGCATTGGTGGCACAACTCTTGATGGTTCATTCACGAGGTTCCCTTATCATGCGTAGACTCACAGTTAGAAGAATGCTGCCACAGACTTGCCTTGGCCCCTGAGAAACAGCTTGGTACATTGCTTCCCATTTCAAATTTACGCTTCTATTGTCTTTGCTTTCCATTCTACAGCTTTTAGAGTCACAATCATGAAAACAAGCAAATGCCATAGACAAGAAATAACCTTTTAAAGAAAACTTGATTATCAATATCTTACGCTATATTTGTCAGTTTTTTGAAAACTTCTGTTGACAACAAGAAAGAAGTTGCTAGACCCAACCCACCCTCCATTCCCACCTCCTTCAAGGCAAGGCCTCCCATGGAGAGTCAGCAGAGCCTGGTACATTCAGTTGAGACTGGTCCAAGCCCCTCCTCCCTGCACCAAGGCTGCTCAAAGTGTCTCACCATAGGCACTAGGCTCCAAAAAGCCAGCTCATGCACTAGGGACAGGTCCCTGTCCCACTGCCTGGGGGCCCCTAAACAATTTGAGCTAAACAACTGTCTCACTTATCCAGAGGACCTAGTCCAGTACCATGGGGACTCCTCAGCTATTGGTCCACAGTTCATGCATTTCCACTAGTTTAGCTAGTTGTCTCTGCATTTTTCCCAATCATGGTCTCGATATTCCTTGCTCATAGAATCCCTCCTTTCTCTCATCGATTGGACTCCTGGAGCTCTGCCTGGGACCCGGCCATGGGTCTCTGCATCTGCTTCCATCAGTCACTGGATTTGGGCTCTATGATGACAGTTAGGGTATTCAGCCATCTGATCACCAGAGTAGGTCAGTTCAAGCACACTCTCGACTATTGCCAGTAGTCTATGGTGGAGTCATCCTTGTGGATTCCTGGGAACCTCCCTACCACAGGTTCAACTATGTTCATAGCACAATTATTTGTAATAGCCAGAACCTGGAAACAACCTAGATGCCCCTCAACTGAAGAATGGATAAAGAAAATGTGGTACATATACACCATGGAGTACTACTCAGAAGAGAAAACCAATGACATCATGAGGTTTGCAGGAAAATGGATGAAACTAGAAAATATCATCCTGAGTGAGGTAAGCCAGACACAGAAAGACAAACATGGTATGTACTCACTCATAAGTGGATACTAGATGTAAAGCAAAGGATAACCAAACTGCAACCCACAGCTCCAGGGAGGCTAGCTAGTAAGGAGGACCCTAGGAAGGACACATGGATCACCCATTGGTGGAGAAATGGATGAAATCTACACAAGCAAACTGGAGGTGAGGGCGGGTGATGGAGGGCAAGGGATGGGGAATGAGAGCTTATGGGAGTGGAAGGTTCGAACTAGAACGGGAACAGAGTGGGAGAGCAAGGAAAGAGACACCATGATTAATGAACACACCATGGTGAATAGGAAGAAGCAGAGTGCTAGGGAGCTTTTCATCATTTTCATCTTTGAATACAGTCACCATGGCTGGGGAGAAACCTATGGAACATATTGATTTTCCCTTGGACACACATCTCTCATCAGTACCTGAAGTCCTTGGAGTTTTGTGGGGGGGGGAGCATTTTTAGGGTCCTGTCTGGCTGAACTCTCACTAAGGAAGCCTTTGAGACTAGAAGAAACCTTAAACCCGTGGCAGAGATGACTCAGTGTTGACCTAGTATAATGACCTTTACCTTCATTTTTTTATTATTCCTGGGAGATTGCGTATGAGAAGTGAGGACAAATTCAGCTTACATCCTCTACATTGAAGTGCTTTACTTGATTTTCAAAGTTTAGCTGTATTCTATCTCTGTTTACCTTGTCCATTCCATGTTTCCCCTCCTGTCTCTTACAAACTCTTTTCTCCCTCTTTGTTTGAAAATTATTCTCTCAGTTACTTTGTTACAACAAAGTTTTGCCTCCAGGTGAAATCAATAGTGTTACCCATAGAGGTCTTCTGCTGCTGACTGGAGAGATTTTGCACATTCATATCTTGGCATGTCCCTTTTCCTAACTTAATACCTATTTTCTGTTTTGCTTAAGGGATTACAACACTATCATCTAGAAGATATTAGAGTCTAACTAGACAAGATTCTGTTTCCTTTTTTTTTTTCACATTGACAGACAACTGAAGGCAGTGGATGTTTAACAGTAATGGGAGCAAAAGTCCCGACAGCCTTCTGTCTTCTGTGCATCTCCTTGAGGCAGCAGGGCTCAGAGATGGAAAGCCAGCCTCTAGTGGGCCAGAGGGTGAAATCATTTCTTTAACGTACTTCAGAAATGACAAGGATGGGTAGGCTCCACTTTCAGTAGCACAATTTCATTGAAATGACTAAAAGGAGATTTGTGTCTTGGTCACTTAATTAAGCCTCATACTGATTTCATCTTTGTTTTAGCTCAAAACAGAAGTGCCCAAAGCTAATTTTCTTGGCTGTGGATGATCCTACAACTGTGTGTTCTCAACTCCAGACAATTTTCTTCATAGCTTTGCCTTCATAACACAAATAATCACAAATGAAATCCTTTGCTGACCAAATTCCAAAAACAGGTCTTTGCTGAGTGCAATTGTTAAGAGACCTGGTAATTAAATATAGGAAGACAAGATAAGAAAAGCATTCACCATATTATAGCTTTTTTAAAATCACAATCAGAAATATTTCAAGCATAAAAAAAAAATCCTTGCACAAAGAAAGGATCTGACGTCTCAGATTCCAAGAAAATTTCTAGTTCAAAGCTTATCCCTCATGGGAATTATACTCCAAATGACCTTACTATCTGCCTTTTTGTATTTTATATCTCAGAGAAAGAACTATATTCACATTATATTAGTGTGTCAAGTACTCAATATCAACTTATCATCATTTTATTTATTTCAAATAACCAGATGTTATTAAGACTGGAGTGAAAAATTATTTTCCTTCAAGTACCATTTTGGAGGGGGGAAAAGGGATGGAAAATATGGATGCACAGAGAATTCAAGTAAATTAATCTGATAATATAAGTGAATTGAACAAGCTGTTCAATATAAATATTTTAATCACTTCTTGATCTAGAAGTGCCACATCTACAAAATGAGCAATTATGGTGTACCTCTTGGGAGTCAACTCTAATTACAAAGCAGTGGGATGTTGCTAAATGTTAATACATGTAAATATCAAACATCAGGCCCTCAAATTTTCATGTGAATTTTTAAACATATACTTTATGCTTGCTTCCTATAAATACTTTACTGCAAAGTGCATAGATCTGGGAGTTGATGAGCATTACTTATTTTGTAAATATGTTATCTCCAATATGAATTATTACGATCCTGAAAATAGGTATTTTAAAAATATATGGTGAAAATAAGTGTTTATCAGCTGGGAAGATAGCTCCGATTATAATGTACTTGGCATAAAAGCTTACAGACATGGATTCGACCCCCAGATATCATGCTTAAAGACATCCAGGTGCTTGTGGTATGTGGTTTTAACCTCAGCATGGGGCAAGACTAGACAAGTGTGGATCCCTGCAGCTTGCTGGCCAGTGAGCTTAGAAGAGTACGATAAGATACTATGTTTCAATGTTTCAGGAAGAAGGAAGGCTGCTATATGCATGCATATATAAACAAATGCATGTACATAAAGACACATATGTATCTGCTGCACACATATGAATCTCCTATGAATACATGTGCACAATATGCAGACACATTCACATATGAAAGCAAACACACACACACATACAGAGAGAGAAAGAGAGAGAGAGAGAGAGAGAGAGAGAGAGAGAGAGAGAGAGAGAGAGAGAGAGAAAGTATTTAGAAAATTAATGAGTTAGGTTTGCCTATGTGCTACACCATGGAAAAAGTTAAAAAGATGTGGTTGGGTCTTGTCAACTGTGCTGGAAAAAGTTTAAAAGATGTGGTTGGGCCTTGTCAACTGCAAAATCCAGTCTCTATCACCTCTATGGTATTTCAGTATTGGGATTCAGTCCTAATGCCATACACGGTTGCTTCTCAAAATCATGAAGAAGGATACTCTCTTAGGAGGCACTCCTCTGTGTG
>CABHPQ010159821.1:0-37765 GCA_902168405.1 Peromyscus aztecus
TAGTTTTTGGGTCATGGCAGGGTATCCGGTGCCTATGTCTCCTCTTCCTCTTGTAGTCTCTCTGTCTGGTGCCCTCCCTGCTCAGCACTTGCACAAATGTCTCAGTGTGTTTGGCACTCACCTGTTTTAGCGCTTGGGGAAGCTCGGTGAATTTATTATTGAAGAATGAAGCAATGAAGCCAGAGGAGGGACTATGTCCAGAAGGAGAGTCCTGCCCACTCACAGGGTATAGAACACCGTAATCACCCCTCCTGAGCACAAATACAGAGAGTTGGTGGGTCATCAGTGGGTCTCACAGCAACAGGGAGGACCCAGGAGACATTAGCCAAATATCAGTGGGCAGCCTCACAACCACACGGAGGGACTCGGGTCCAAGAACTTGAAGAGGAATGCACGCCATCTAGACTAACACTTGGGACCATTGTCCTTCCCACCCTCCCTTTCCCATGACTCCTGCTTTCTTCATTTAAATTACTACCCCTCCCGCATATGTATTTATAAAATACTTTCAACATTTAGGGTGAAAGGTTAATAACAGTCATTTCAAAATTTCCAATGGTTACACATTTCTACTGGTTTGTTTATTTGTTTAATGTCCACACTCCTTTTTGCAACAAGTTTGCAGCTTCTGACGGGTGAGATTGAAGCTTGGGGTCTCTCTGGGAATCAGTAGGACCCTTAGGACACAAGTACTTTGTACCCCCAGTGATGGTGGCTCCCCATCTCAATTGCTTTCAGAAGCCCGGCAGTCACATTTTTATTCTTGAAAACATGGAGGATCTGTTACCCTCCCGTCCTGTTTGACCTTGTCTCTCTACTGCGTCCCCCTGGGTCTTTCTCATTTGTTTATCTGTAATCTTGTTTCTCTTACTGCTGTTGTGTACGCTCCTGTAATCTGCCATCTCTTCGGAAACACAGTCTGAGTAAAAGACAAATAGCTTCAGGGAAGCGATTGGAGATATTCTCTTCTGGGCATGTGGGCCACCCTCCTTCACACATTCTGTGCACCTGCTGTCCAACATCCAGGGCTGAGTCAAGTCACAGTTACAAATGCAAGAACGTCCAGCAAGTCACAGTGAGAGGTAGGGCCAGGGAGTGAGCTCCGAGAGAGACCGGAGGGTACTAGCGACTTGGGTGGGAAAGTCACGCCCCTCGTTCTAAAGTGCCCTCTGGGAGTGTCCAGGAATCCCAGGGTGGGGCCATCTCCTGGGGAAAATGACCCACAGTGACCCTGGTTTGTACCAGGCTTTTTCTTTTTCTTTTGGGCCACCAACCAGCTCCTAAATCATGACACAGAGACTTACTATTAGTTTTTAATGCTTGGCCTAGCTTAGGCACCTTTCTGGCTAGCTCTTTTAACCCAAGTTAACCTGTTTCTCCTTATCTACCTTTTGCCTCGGGGCTTCTTCCCTTTCTTATTTCTGTACGTCTTATTTTCACTGCTTCTCTGTGTCTGTCTGTCTGTCTGGCATCTGCCTGGCTTCTCGCCCCGGGCACGTCCCTCCTTCTCTCCTCCTCCTTCTCTCTCTCATGTTTTTCTTTGCTTTTCTTCCTGAGCCTAGACTTCTATTTACTCTCTCTGCCTGCCAGCCCTGCCTATCCTTTCTCTGCCTAGAGAAACTGGCTGTTCAGCCCTTTATTGGACCAATCAGGTGCCTTAGGCAGTCAAGGTGAGACAGAGGTAACACATCTTTTCATAGTTAAACAAACACAGCACAGACAACACTAACACACCTTTACGCAGTTAAAGTGATATTCTGCAGCATAAACAAGTGTAACACCTGTCGGCCTAGTTAAAATAACATTCCACAGCACTGGTTTTCTGGCCTCCATCCTGGAATACAGCTTGGTGGAGCGTGTCCACCTTTCCTGCAGACATTGTGTTCCTGTGGCTCCCAACCCCTCCCTGCTTTGGTTTTGCGATGAGGCCCCACGAACAGTCAATGCCTTGGATCTTCTGGGAGAGCTAGCCTCATCTTTGCAGTTCTTCAGTCGGGTGAAGGAAGATGTGCAGGTAGGTGCTCAGGAATGCTCCTCTCTGATGGCGGTTCCTCTAGTCCATCAGTCCAGTCTAATATAGCAGGATTCACGATGCATGCCTCATAACACAGTTCACTGACCATCTTACGTAGTTATCAAAATCCACACAGGGAAAGCAGACCTCCACTGTGACCTCCCTTCAGACGTTCCTTGTGAGTCATCCCACCAGGGAAGCATATGTTAGGGCTGTCTAGTACAACCTGGCAGCTCTGGACTGCATGTCTAGAGGCAGCAAAATTGCCACGTCTCATGTGCTTGGGTGGGACCCCAATATTTCCATGTGCTTCCAGTTGTAAACAAACCTAAAACCACAAACATATTCTATTTCCCAACTAGCACGACTGACACAGAGCCAAAAAAGTAAGGACTCTGGAGTGAGGGTTCAGGGAAGCAGTTGGATGTCTTGGGGAAGCAAACCCCCAAAACGTTAGAGTCTGGACTGGAGTGCTGTCTCACCCCATGCTTATGAAGCTGGGCTCTTTCTGCCAGAGCCGCCCTCAGCTGCAGAGTTCGAGCTCACAGCCCTTCCGCACAGCTGCTTGAGGCTCGTACTCCCGGAAGCTCAAGCTGGACTTTTGCCCTCTCAGTGTGGCTGGATTCTCCTGCTGGACCCTTAACCAGGAGATGGCTACACATTCACCATGTCACCCACCCAGCACTTGGGAGGATGCTCTCCCCCCATAGCCGCGTGGGTTCTTCTTCCTCCTCTTCATCCCTTACATCTTTCCCATTGCTACAGTCTTAATTTAGGACCTCATTGTCTCCCACTTAAAAGACTCCAGTTTCTCCATTTGATTTTATGTTTTCTTTTAAAATAAATCTATACGTTGATTCTTACAAAATAAAACACACTCCTATCATACTCTTGTCCCAGCTAGTTTTATGTCAGCTTGATGCAGAGTCATCTGAAAGGAGAGAACCTCAATAGAGAAAAATGCCTCCATAAGATCCAGCTATAGGGAATTTTCTTAATTGGTGATTGATAGGGGAGGGCCCAGCCCACGGTGGGTGGTGTCATCCCTGGGCTGGAAGTCCTGGGTTCTGTGTGAATGCAGGCTGAACAAGTCGTGAGGAGTAAGCTAGTAAGCAGGACTTCTCCATGACCTCTGTATCAGCTCCTGCCTCCAGGTTCCTTCCCTGTTTGAGTTCCTGTCCTGACTTCTTTTGATGATGAACAGTGATGTGGAAGTGTAGGCTAAACAAATCCTTTCCTTTCCAAGTTGCTTTGGCCATGGTGTCTCATCACAGTAATAGTATTTCTAAATAGAACAATCCATCTTAAACATGTAAGTGGCTGGTCTTCAGGATTAAGATTGGCAAATATGCATTTTATTGTAATCCCCACAACATTGCTCATACCTTCCACTCAGCTGTCCATCTGATGCCTCCTTGTTTGGACTCTGCCCTTCTCTGCCCTTTGCTGCTGCTTCCATGGCTGGCAAGTGTCTCCTTCTGCTTTAGTATACTTGGCTGTGTATTCTTCATAAAGAGATACTTTCACAAACAGAGGCTCCACAGTCTCCTATGACGCAGAGCATGTTACTTACATCACATGGTCAATTCTGTGTGCTCAGGACAAAGCAAAGGCTTAGAATGTTTGGGTGGAATTTCACTTGCATGACTCTAGGAATTAGGTTTATATGTAGTCTGGCACTGCTTCATAATTGGGACCATGCCTGATCATGTTTGATAACCCTTAGGTCTAACACCATATTTGATATACAAAAAAGATCTCTGGGCATTATTGATGATGGTGATGGAGGTGTTAACGTTTGATGGTAATGATGGTGGTGGTGGTGTTGATAGTGATGATAGTAATGGAAATGAGGATGGTGGTGATGATGGTGATGATATTGATGGTGATGATGATGATTGTGATGATGATGGGATAGTGATGGGGTGATGATGGTAGTATTGGTGGGTGGTGGTGATGATCGGGTGGTGGTAGTATTGTATTGATGGTGATGATGGTGATGATGGTGATGTTGGTGATGTTGATGGGGTGGTGATGGTAGTACTGGTGGTTGGTGGTGATTATGGTAGTGGTGTTGATAGTATTGATGATGATGGTGGTGGTGGTGATGATTATGGTAGTGGTAGTTGATGATGATGATGGTGGTGATGGTGATTATGGTGATGATGATGGTGATGATGATGTGATAGTGATGGGGTGGTGATGGTAGTATTGGTGGTGATGATCGTGGTGGTGGTATTGATGGTGATGGTGATGATGATGGTGATGTCAATGGGGTGGTGATGATGATGATGGTGGTGGTGGTATTGATAATGGTAACAATGATGCTAATGGTAGTGGTTTTGATACTGGTGGTAATAATTCTGGTGCTGGAATGAACTGGTGACTCAAGGCTGCTGGCTTAGAGTAGACATGAGTCTGTGCATCTATTTTCCCATGATTCCACCTGCTCCCTGGATTAGAGGTACCTGCTTTCTCTGTAAAACTCTCCCTGTAGTCAGTATATACCAGTGATTCCTCTGCCCTTGTTCCCGTTTCCTCCATGTCTGCTCCTGGGTGTTCAACTATGTAAAGATGTGTTGCATTTGTTTATGTTGTGGAATATTTATTTAATTATGTAAAGATGTGTCACTGTTTTACCCTGCCTGCCTGAGGCACCTGACTGGACTAATAAAAAGCTGAATGGCCAGTAGTGAATGAGGAAGTATAGGCGGGACTTCTGGACAGGGAAAGTAAGTAGGAGGAGGAATTTAGGTTCAGGGGAAGAAAGAAAAGAGACCCTAGGAAGACTCCAGGGGTCAGCCAGCCAGATACAGAGGAAAACAGGAAAGTAGGACATACAGAATGAAAGAAAGGTAAAAAGCCCCAAGGCAAAATGTAGACGAATAGAAACAGGTTAAATTAAGTTAGAAGAGCTAGTGGGACAAGCCTAAGCTAAAGCTGTGCATTCATAATTAATAATAAGTTTCCATGTCTTTGTTGGGAGCTGGTTAGAGGCCCAAAGAAAATTCCAGCTACATCTGGGTGAATCTGCTCAGCTGCTGTCTGCTTTGCAAACTCATCACTGTGCTCTGTGGCCCTTTATCATTACCTCACTTCCACTTCTCAGGGCAGCCCAGCTTCTCTGCTCCTGATGCACTGAATCACAATGACTTGTCAAAGTGTGGAGTTAAAGCACTGAGCTGGTGACTTATGTCTACACAAAATGTCTGAGTGTAGAGTTAGGGCACTGAGCCAATGACTTATGTCTACACAAAATGTCTGAGTGTAGACTTAGGGCACTGAGCCGGTGACTTATGTCTATACACAATGTCTGAGTGTGGAGTTAGAGCATTAGCCTATCTGGGTTCTCTTTGACTTGAAGTCTTGTGCTTTCTCTCCTCTCGGGGATGGACAGTAGAGTATCCTGTTTCTACACCGTGTCTCTCCCATGTGTTTGCCTGTGTTCTGGAGTCTCTTGATGGGTGTTGCATGAGCTCTTCACATACTTGTAACTTATTCAGTCCCCCTCCTCCGTGCATATACTTGTATCTTATTTAACACCCCTGTCCCATGCCTTTCTGTGGTATGCTTGTCCAAAGCTTTGTCTTGAGTACCAAGAGAGCTATTTTGTAGGAACTCCCACCCCATCAATTTACTCTTTGTATGCCACTTAGCCTTTATTAATGTTTTTCTTGTAAGTTTTTAATGTTCCTTTCCTGTGGTCCTTGATTCTTCTTTATGGACTCCTTGTGTGGTTTTAGGGGTATAGCAGTCAGTCTTATCTCTAAGCATTATACTTAGAAAACCCTTGTTTCACTTCGGGGGCCTTTACCTCCTTTGTCCAAGTAGCTGGCATTCCATCCTGGTTGTTCTCGCATTCATTCGAGCTGGCTGGCTGGCTGCTGGGAGGATGGGAGGTAGAGTACATGGCTCCTGTATGACCCCTCACTGGCTTCAGTTGGTAGCTTCCTGGGACTGGGTGCCCTGATCACTTCCTGTGATAACTATCCTCAGCCCCTTTAGAGACTGCAGGGTGGACAGAGATGTGTGAGCCCTGCTTCAGGGATCCCCCAGAGTGAAATCCCTCTTACCCACAGGTCTCACTAGAATCTTCACATTTTCTCTGAAACCAGGGTGTCTAGATGGAAAATTACCCAGGGCTCTGGATTTTAGGCTGACTCCCCAGTTGCAGGATCTTTGTGTGAGCTGTGGTTTGCCTCTCACCCAGCCATGGAGGGCTGGTATGTGACAGGTCTCACAAGGAAGGCAGTAGACACATGGCTCACACTATTTTTATGGCCAAACATATATTTTCCCATGTCTTCACAAAATCATTAGCAAGGGAGAGACATGCTGGAATTCTGGAGTGACCCCTCTCCTTTCCTCTCCACCCTCTCTCTCACTTGCCTCCTCCAGCCCAACTCCACCCAACTCCAAGAGAGCATAGTTTTCTGCAGGCCAATATGGAATCCATTGGCTGGAGACAAAGAGCTGAACATTCTTTAGGAATGGCCTCACCTTGGCTTTGGCCTTCAGAGGACATATTGTGAACATTTCCCTGTGTTATATATGGGTAGTGTTTGCCAAGAACAGCCCAGAGCAGAGGTTGTTGAATCTCAGTCTCCTGGTTCAGAACCAAGATGTGACATACTCTCTGTCTGCACCTCACCCCAGCCTGCTGCTGACCTGAGCCACCATGCTGGTGCAGAACATCTGGATGTTGACTTAGCTCCCAATGTTTCCCCTCATTTGTTCCCAAGAGTGCTGCGTGCCTTTCAGTTCCAATGAGTGACTGGGATATTGAAAGGGATGGGTGAAGCAACCAGGAAGTAAAACCTTGCAGTGTGGTGGAGGCAGGACTCTTCCCTTGGACACTGTAAATGTTCGTGGTCAGTTGTTTCTGTCTGTGTGTGCAGGTATGTGGAGGCTGAGGGCAGCCTCTGCTCTAGTTCCCCATGCACCACCTGCCTTGTATTTTGAGGGTATTTTATTGGCCTAGAGCTTACCAAGTAGACCAGCCTGGCCATCTCCCCAGCTCTGCTGGTGGCTCCTTTCTGTGGAATAACGTATCTGTGGGCTGCCCTCTGGGTTCCCACTATTTAGCACCCGCTTGTATACCACCCTCTTTCCAAATGCAGGGTCCAGCTTCTTTTTGGGAAGGGGAGTGCACAGGATGTGGCAGAGATGAGGAGTGGGGACCTAACCAACGGCCAGTCCCCAGAGAGCCATCTCTCCTCAGTGCCTCTGCCTCCAGCCCCAAGTAGCAGAAGTGAGGGAAAGAACAGGACTGTGAGCCAGTGTCCCCAAGGAGGCGGGACTCAGATCGACACCCCCAAACAGCTGCGGCAAACACAATCATAACATCCTCGTGGATGGGTTTATGCTTCTGCATTACTGTTTATCTACAGATGTTTTTGCTTCCTCAGAAGGCTTTCTGCTCTCACAGGCCAAGGCCAGGGCTGTGTCTTATGTATTATGCATTTTATCCCCTCAGTGTGCAGGACAGGGCCTCAGGCATGGTGGTGACCTAATTAATGAGGAGGTCCTGGAGTAGAGGGACTTGGTGGTGGGCCCCAGCAGGTGCTGGACTTGAGTTCTTCTAACAAAGGCATCACAGGAATAATTTGGCACAATGACTACAGAGAGGCACTGGGAATTGCCATAACACTCGTTAATGACAGGTGCTCCGTGGGGTTCTAGGGAGAGTCTTTAGGTAACGGTGCGGTGTCGGGGAGATGTCCTCACCCACACCCTGGAGCCTTGTGGGGTTAGCTATAGCAAGTGCTTTTTCCTGACCCAGATCACAGCAGGGTAGCCTACTCCACAGTTGGTTTGGGCCTGCTGGTCAACCTCTGGATGCCATTCACCCCATCAGACACTGAGGGGACAGGAGTTGGATGGGCACTAACTGCTATTCAGCCAAGGATTGTAGCTAAGGATGCATTATTTGACTATAGAATCTTGGGAATCCACTCACCCTTGACTCCATGGTAACATTTGAATTCTCAACCATGGTAGCCCTGCCTGATCATGTGTTCATAGGACACAGGGCAATGCCCAAGCAAAGTCCTGCTACTCTAGCCTCTTGATATAGTCATAATATAAAACCAAATGAGACCCATGAAAGCAGAACCAGGCAGAACCTTGTCATGGGTCTAAACAGGAAGTTCCCAGGTAGTACCCCTCATTTGGTTGGAGCACCCATACTGCTGTTCACAGTGCAAGAGTCTCTTGGATCCATTTGTGGCTGGCTCCACAGGCCAGCTGTGCTGAGATGTTAGGATCAGGTTTGTGTGTGTGTGTGTGTGGTCACTTTCCAGAACTAGGAATATACTATATACTGTCACACCACTGGGATAAACAAACCACTGAGAGCCACAGAATTCAGTTTCCAAATAAGATCTTAGAAAAAGACTGAAGGAGTGGAGCAGAGACTGCCCCAGGTGTTCACTTGGATTTCTGAGAAGGCTGTAGAAGCCACAGACATGGAATTTCCCAGGCTTCATCTGCCCTTCAGATTCTGGGTCTGCCTTGTGTGTGCTGGTCATGTGCCTGCACCAGTTAGGGAGAGCTACTGAAAAATATAATGCTGCTATTATTAAGAAGTGAAAGTTAGTAAATATTAAAAAAAAACATGCTTTATAAAAGGTTTCCTTTTTAATTACGTGTATGTATCTGTGTATTTGTGTGTGTATGTATCTGTGTATTTGTGTGTGGGTTTGTGTACATGAGCAGAGGTGCAGGAGGAGTCCAGAAGAGGGCATCAGATCACTTGGTACTTACGGGCAGTTGTGAGCCACCTAGGGTGTGTCCTGGGATCTGAAGTTAGGTTCTCTGCTAAAGCAATGCATGCTCTTACTCTCTGAACCATCTCTCTAATCTCTAAAAGTGGTTTTATTTATTTACTTATTAGATTATTTTAGAGTGTGTGTGTGTGTGTGTGTGTGTGTGTGTGTGTTTGTCTGTCTGCATGTATACCATGTGTCTGCCTGGTGCCCAAGGAGGTCAGAAGGGGTTTTCTGATCTTCTAGCACCAGAGTTAAGGATGGTTGTGAACCATCCTGTGTGTGCTGGGAACTGAACCTGGGTCCTATGCAAAAGCAACAAGTGCTCTTAACGGCTAGTCATTTCTCTAGTCTCTAGAAGTGGATTTTTATGTGAGGAGGCATGCCTCACAGGCAGAAGGAACAGCCTGAACAGCCCGGGTGAAGGTGTCATGGCAGGCGTGCTGTCCGAAGTCAGATCAGTGAGACCACAGAGAATGATGGATGCAAGCCCAAGTCTAGGGCAAGAGGAGTAGCTTGAATGTAATTTCCCTCCATAAGCTCATAGCGAGTGGCACTATTAGGAGGTGTGACTTTGTTGGAGTAGATATGGCCTTGTTGGAGGAAGTGTGTCACTGTGGAGGCGGGCCTTGAGGGCTCATGTATGCTCAAGCCATGTCCACTGTCTCAGTTCACTTCCTGTTGCCTGCACATCAAGATGTAAAACTCTCAGCTCCTTCTCTAGCACCATGTCTGCCTGCATGCCACCATGTCCTGTAGCATGAATCTTAGAAGGTCTTATTACTAAAATCAAACCCAGCCAGTTATTGGGGTGAACACTGGATGGTCAGAGAAACAGAATAAGCCACAGCTATCTCACCTCGCTGGATCCTCAGCTGGTCTTACTTCCTCAGACTGGAAGCCTCTATGTCCTCATATCTGAATGACTCTCAGCTGAACTGCTGCTAGAAGCCTGAATGCTTAACCAGCCCAATGCTTAACCAGGCCAAATGCCTACCCAGGCCAAATGCCTCGAGTTTCTTCACGCCTTATATATCTTTCTGCTCTCTACCACCACTCCCTGGGATTAAAGGCTGGTTTACTGGGATTAAAGGCGTGTGTCACCACGCCTGGCCATTTCCAATGTGGCCTTGAACTCACAGAGATCCAGAGGGATTTCTGCCTCTGGAATGTTAGCATTAAAGGCGTATGCTACCACTGCCTATCCTCATGTTTAATATTGTGGCTGTTCTGTCTCTGACCCCAGATAAGTTTATTAAGGTACACAATATTTTGGGGAACACAATACCACCACAATGTCCCACCAAGATGATAATGGACTAAACCTCTGAACTGTAAGCCAGCCCCAATTAAATGTTTTCCTTTATAAGAGTTGCTGTGGTCATGGTGTCTCTTCACAGCAATAGAAACCCCAATTAACACAGCAGGGGAGGCCGCAAAGGTTTGCAGCCAGGAAGGTACTGGCTAGTTCCATTTTTTGGATGGCTCAGTTGGAAATAGTAGGAGAAAGACATTGAAGATAGGGGCAGCAGAGGGAGATGGTTTGGAGTTCTTGCAAAGGTCTAGGTGAGAGGCAGTGAAGCTGGAGTCAAAGAGATGGAGAAGGAAATAGACAACACCACTAAGTGAACTCTGCACATCTCTGCCCTTTGGTCTACTGCAAGCCTACGTGCAGAGCATGGCCTCCAATGTCAGGGAATGGAGAAAACGTGGGGCTGGACACACCCTAAGAGACAGTGAAGCAGGAAGTGATGCAGGGAGGCCATCATGGCGCCGTCCCATCAGCTAGGGGAAGCCATGGAACCCAGCAACCAATCTCAGTCTTGCTGCCCATCTGGGCCTGACCTGGGACAGCAAAGAGAGTCTGATAGGTATGTGGGGCAAATTAGAACAGGCCAGAGGAGACCCATGTGGAGTGGGTGGGCTGTTTCCTGGATGTTATTGGCTGAGTAGCAAAACCTGGCTTAGCAAATGCTCAAGCCATTTCCAGCAGCTTCTCCCTTAATTGCCTCTAGCACAGAACTTTGAAAACAGGAGTGCCTTCCCTGCCTGCTTATCATCCAGAGGTGGCAGAAGGTTGCTTCTGGAAGCCTTTCACTTCCTACAGAAGGTGTACTGGTGCTCAGCTTGCAGCCAGGAACACCCAGGATGAAGGTAAAGTCATGAGGCTCATGGGAAGAAGGGAAGGAGGGAGCCCAGGTCTTTGATGACAACATTGGTGGTTGTCTCTTCGCTCTTGATGCCTTAGAAAGACCAACTCCTACTGTTTCGGACTCTGGCAGTTGGTTTTCTGTCTCCTGGATGATCTCTTCACAGGAGGTAGACATTTTGGGCTCTGGTATCTAGACTCAAATACACTGTCCACAAGTATGTGTGATTTAGTAAATGCACACCCATTGCCATGTGGCCTCTGAGTTTACTTTCGGGCTTCCTAGTTGAATAATCTCTCAACAAGATGCAGGAGTACTAACATTGGAAGCAGCACCTTAAGTATATATTTTTAAAAATTGATTTAACAGTTTCTCTCTCCATATAAAACAAACAAACAAAATGACACAAGAATTTTTATAGAAGCATAATTTATGATTGCCCCAAACTAGGAGGAGTCAAGATATCCTTCAGTTGATGAGTGGGGTAGGGGAGCTGTGGATCCACACAGAAGAGTTTTATTCAGCAGTAAAAATAAGTGTGGTAAGGTCAAGCCATGACTCAAGGACACCTAGCTTTGTGGTATCCTGAAAATGACATTAAATAGATGAATAGGTGCCAGAGACTCAAGAGGGGTAATGAGGTCGGTCATAGAGATTGGGGGGGGGGGGCAGCGGCCCTATTTGTATGCTTCCATCAGGGTGCATACACACACACAGCTTCACCATGCGTAGTGAACCCTCACAAACAACACGGACTTCCGTTAGGAACAGTGTCCACATCGGTACTTGGCCTGTAACAAATGCATTCCATGAATGCAAGGTTCAGGCATAAGAGAGGAAGCAGGTGGTGCTGGGGGAATTTGGAGTTCTGGGACACCTGCTCAATATTCTGTAAACCTAGGGCTACTTCAAATAGCCTGTCTCTTACAGCACCATGCAGTTAACACTCCCCATTCAGAAGTTAACATTCCCCATTAAGAAATTCTTGCTCCCCATTCATTTTATCCTGAAAGGGATGGGAAGAAGTGCTATCACTGAGTGGGTCCAAAGTCCTTCCCGAAGAACAGAGATAGCAGAGACCAGAGCTGGCATGAACCACAAGAGCAGAAGCTGATGAGAAAGTTGAACCGGCAGTTGGTAGTCGGAGCAGCTTAGAAACCTGATGTCCTGCTTGCAAATCTCTTCTGGTTTCATTTCACAATTCCACTAAGGCTAGACTTAAAACCTGATTTGTTGGGCGGGACATCAGGGAGGTGCTGAGTGGTTTCACAGTCTTTGGGGGATGGGAAGACTCACAGTCTTGGTGAGGAATGCACCCTGGCCATTTTTTTTGTTTTTATGAAAGTAAGTAGCCAAGGAAACATGAGTATAAGATTTACTGAGCAGTATGAAGGCATCAGTGTGAAGGGTAGTTAATGGTGTGTGAGTCCACCATTAACTTCTGTGGATTATGGGCTGACGGGCAGGGCAGACTTCCCCCTGGGTCCCTGGAAGGGTACAGCAGAGGCAGGCTGGAGGGCCGAGCTGGGCTGGGCTAAGTGGGCTGCAGTGGTCCATCACTCAGCACCACTCCGCTGAGACTGGAGCTGAAGGATGTTGCTTCCTGCCTCTTCCTGTTTTCTATGTCTCTTGGGAGAGGAAAAGAAAATGCTGGAGATTTTATTGTAATAGCAATATTTGCATCTCAGTACCAGTGTTGGTGTTTCAGAGCTGAGGTTGAAAGTGTGTGTGTGTGTGTGTGTGTATGTGTATGTGTGTGTGTTTGTGTGTGTATATGTGTCTGTGTATGCATGTGCGTGTGTGTACATACTACTTCAGGGGTGCAGCCTATTCTAGTGTCCCCCACATCTTCTAAGGCTAAGCTCACGCTGTAGACCTGTCTTTATGATTCAAACATCCACTTTTGGTATGTTTTAGTCTCGATGACACTGCACATAAATGTGGCTTCCTCAGGAGCTCTGAGGCCACCCTCATGAGAGATACACAGGTTGTGACAAGCACATTCACAAGACCCAACTCACACAAGTCAGAGATTCTGAGACAGAGAAGATCGTTGACAGCCCTTACAGATGGAATCTGATGGACACCCATGAGCCAAATCTAGCTTCTGGCCACACTGAGGTTAGCCATGTGGCCTGGGAAGGACAGTTGGGCTCTCTGTAGCCTGCTGCCTTATATGAGAACCTGGAGCCAATGACAGTCTCTGTCTCAGAAGGCTGAGGGAGGAGCATGAGGTGCTGGACGGTAGGAAACACAGCATCGATCAGCGCAGCAACTGTGCAGCACTTACTATGAATCATCAGAGTGGGGCCCTGGCTGGTGTCCTTTCTAGAATACTCAGAGGAGGGGCAGTTGGAACAGACATGTTAGGAAAGGGCTCAAAGGCAGCAAGCTCATTTTTTTTTTCTCCAAGTGTTTTGACAGAGACATAAGCAAATGATGACAGGAACTCTTAGGGTGCTGATAAAAAATTAAATGTTACTGTAGACCATTCCTGTGCAATTAAAGTATTTAATAAAAACGACACTTTTATATAGGCAGGAAGGATGGGTATCACACACACCATTTTCTGGGTTCTCTGAGTCAGATGGGAGGAACCAGGCCATTTTATTTTGGATATTTAAAATGGATGAAAGGAGTAAGCCATAATTATCAAGTCAGTCTTACATCATCTTTCAAGGGAGTCTGTTTCCCTGGAATTGGGAAATCCAGGCCCTGGGTGTAGTGTCTAATTCCAGCACTTGGGAGGCAGAGGCAGGTGGAGCTCTGTGAGTTTGAGGGCAGCCTGATTTAAACAGTGAGTTCCAGGACAGCCAGAGCTATATGGTTATGGTGGGACACTGTCTCAGAAAGCCAATAAAAAACATTTATGTGTCTGTCTGTGTAGCTGCATGCCCTGTGGATACAGTGCTCACCGAGGCCTAAAGCAGGCGTCAGATCTCCTCGTTAGAAGCTCTTGGGGACCTCTTGATGTGGGCCTTGGGAACTGAACCCAGGTCCTCTGGAAGAACAGTAAATGCCTACCCATTGAACCACCTCTCCAGCCCCCTCCTGTGATACTTTAAAAAAAATTCCAGGTATTTTTCACACCTGCTAAAACTTTTCTTTCTCTCCTCCCTTCTTCCTGTCTCTCTCTTACTCTTCCTCCTCTCCCTCCCTTCTTCTCTTTTCTTCTTTTTCTTCTCCTCCCTCCCTCCCTCCCTCCCTTCCTTCCTTCCTTTCTTGAGTCAAGGTCTATAGCTCTCATTGGCATCTAGCTCACTATGTATACCAGGCTTGCCTTGAACTTGGAGCAATCTTCTAGGGATCGAGGATTATAGGCTCGAGTTGCTGTGCCTGGCTTAAAAGCTCCCACGGTCCTGGTCACATCACTTCTAGCTCGTGATGGTGTGAGTGCATGAAGAGAATGGAGGGTTTTGTAAAGATCTCTTCAGATGTTATTTGTGAGCAGATCCTGTGTGTGAGGCTCCCAGGGAAAAGCCACATGGATAGTGGCACTGGCAGCTGCCCATGTGTTACGTCAGTGCCCTCCTGGTGGCTGAGCCATGGTGCTATCTCCGGTAGGTCTGCCTCCTACACCACCTCCCAACTATGGACTGAGACTGGGAGTCAACGACACGCTCAGGTCTACGGGTGCTATTTTTAGCAAGTGAGGAGCATCTTCAAGTTATATGCTTCTTTTCTGTCTGAGTAAATCTTGGCTCTCAAGACTGCCCTGTCTTCAGGGACCAAAGAGAGCTTGAGATTTAAAGCTGACCAGAGACCTCTCCATTCCAGACATTTCTCATCCCAGAATGCAGGAAACAGCAAAGTCCATTGTCAGCATTCAAGCTTGTGCTTTTCCTGTGACTCACCTGTGACACTGAGAATGGACAGTTGACTGCACAGTTTCCTAGGGCGTTGGTTGAGCTGTCACTTTGAGAAGGCCGGCTTCGGGGCAGGGTGGCTGGTTCTAGGTCTTAGGTTGCTGTTACCTTGCTATGTAAGGTTTCAGGACTAGGGGATTATGCACAGAGGTTGCAGATCTGAACTCAGGAAGCAGCAATGGCTGTAGGGGATTGGTACATACATGGCATGCACCAGCAGACACATTTAATTGACATTCAGTGAAAACCCACCAGTTCACAAGGATCTGTAGAAACTCCAAAGCTAGGAAAGATTCATGTCTCAGCTTGAGGTAGGTCTTAAACCAATGTGCCAACACTTTGGGACCAAAGAAAACTTGCGATATTCTTTCCAAAAATAGCTATGTAATGTCCTAACCAGGTCAGTGAGAGAAAGCTCTGTTTTACTAGAATGAGCCCAGCAGTATAGGAAGAAGTACAGAGTTAATAAGCCAGCCGTCAGATGTGTGGCTAAGGAGATACGCTCATTTGTTATTTTACTTTTTTAGAGGGGACCTCATGCAGCCCCAGCTGATCTTAGGCTCACTGTGTAGCCAAGGATGACCCTGAACTTCTGATGTCCTGCCCCCCGAGTGCCGGATACAGACATATGCGACCACTGCTGGTTTATCTTGTGCAGCAAATCCAACCCAGGTCTTCATGCATGCTGGGCTAGCATTCTTCCAGCCGAGCCACACCCACGGCCCCTGGACATTTGTTCTAAGGGACTAAAGCAAGGACACATAGAGCTTGCATGCATGGTTTCCGGTTCAGGCCACCATCAGCCTTAGCATTAGCGATGCCATATTAGCCAGGCTTGCAGCTTCTTCCATTGTTATAGTTTGGATCTCAAATGTGCTCCCAAAACTCACATGTGGAGGGCTTAGTTCTGGTGCAGCAGTACTCAGAGGATTGGCCTTTGGAAGATAATTGGATCTTGAGCATTCTGATATCATCCATGGGTCCATCCTTCGATGGATTCATTGTGTAAGGCATGGGGGCAGTGTGTGTGTGGGGGGGGGGGGGGGTTGTCTGTGTCTTTGTTCTGAGGCTTCTGGGAAGGAATCCCACACCTCTGGGGTCTTCTGCTCACTGGAGGATTGACGTTAGAGGCACCACCCAGTTCCATCAAGTTTCTGCAGAGGAAGGCTCAGGCTTCTTCACAGAAGTATGACTCTACACCACCTTGGGCTGTGATGTTCACACTCAGGCACGCAGTAGGGTTCCCAGAGAGTTCATTGAAGTTGCTGTCTCTGTTACCACCTCCTTCCCTTTCAAGACAATACTCTGAGTAAGATAGATGTTCAGAGAGGTCCCTTGACCTGTACAAAGGTAGCTCAGCTTGTAGTCTGCAAGGTGCAGGGTGTAGCTGCGAACTGAGGGTAAGGTAGACTCAAGCCAGTGACAAAGTACTCTCTCTCCCTCCCTCCTTCCCTCCCTTCCTTTCTTCCCATCCGGCTCTCTGTCTGTCAGTCTGTGTTCTTTTTTCTGGAAGAAGGGAGTGTCTCCTTCTGTTCCATGATGCTGGGGGGGGGGGGGGGGAAGGGAGCAGCTCAGTCTGCCCACACCAAAGGGGAGGTTCCTTGACACACGTCCCAGCTCCTCCCCTCACCCTGTGGAGAACCAGAAGCCCGGACATGGCTCATCCTCACACAGACAGCACAGTGGCCCGGCGCGCTGACCTCCAACCGTGGCTCCATATGCTCCCACAGCAATGCAGTACCTGGGAGTTTGTGAGAGTTGTCCATTTTCCACAACAGTGTCCAAAACCCTCCCGTCACAGCTGATTTAAGCTAACTGGCACAACAATGCTCTAACGGCAGATCTGGGGTTGCAGCAAGAGAAATCACGAGCGGACCCCGCTAGCCCAGACTGTGAGTTGTAATATAAGATAGTGCGCTAGTTACTGTTCTGATACTGTAACAGGATGCCTGAGGGGATCATCTTATGAGGAGAGAATATTGATTTCATCCTGCAGTGTCAGAGGTTTTGGTGTCTGATTGATTGGCCCTGTCGCTTTGGGACTGTGGGGAACTGTGGGGTGGAGTAAAGCCGCACACCTTCTAGACAGGAAACAGAAGAGAGGAGGGGGAAGACACTGAGGACGCACAGTTGCCCTCAATGACCTAAGGTCTTTCCGTGTGCCCCCTCCCTGAATGTCCCCCACCTCCTAACAGTGACACCAAGGGGATCAAAGCTTATAGACGAGACCTTTGGAGAACATTCCAGATAAAAACTATAGCAAATGGCATATGTATTTGTGAAATTCAACATGTTATGCAAAACTGTGCCTGAAAAACCACAGGGTTTATGGGAATATGGAGTTGGGAATACTACACTCTAAAACTCTGTGACACACAGTTGTGAAGACAGGAGCCCAGTGATGACGGTGTGGTCACAGGTTAGTGGTGAGGAAACACACAAGCACTCTGAGTGTGTTCTCTTGAAATATCCCCTTGTAAAGACTCCTAAAGACCCATAGAAGGACATACCCATGCCCGGGGGATCCGTCATGACTCTCCCCAGCCTTCAAGGGAAAGAGAATGAAGGACTATCCCCAGAGAAGAACAGAAAGTGTAAGCAAATGCAAAATAGGGAAGAGCTGAAGGGGAGAGGCCGTTAGAAGGCCATGGACACTTTACCTTGAAGGACTGGAAGGAAGGTGGTAATTGTTGATTAGAGATGTCATCTGGGTTGGGTTAAGGGATACCTAGGTGGCTGGTCCAGCCTGGTGAGGCGGGGAGGGTGTTGTTGACATGTGACTCAGAAGACAGAGTGAAGAGGGAGCTGTTACCAACGAAGGCAGGGAGGCTTCAGCCCATGAGACCAGGACTCCGACGGGCAGAATGGTGGAGGAAAGACAGACTCCTCTCTTGGATCTGGGCCACCAGTCACCTCCTGTGGTTTCTCCAGGTTCTCGGGCCGTCAGACTCAAACCAGCTTAAACCAGTGTCTGCTTCTCTCCAGGCCCAGAGCTGACTGAGATCGGCTCCACCATCTGCTTCTTGGTTCCAACTTACAAACAACAGATTGAGGGGCTTCCGCTTGTAGAGTTGGGCAAGCCAATCTCCACCCTAAGATGTGGACGATGTGATTGTCTCACTGCCCTGGGGGAGTGTGCGTGAGATTTGTCTGTTCCCTCTGCACCTACCTGGTTCCTGAGGGGTAGGAGAGAACTGAAGTTCACATGACAGCCATCTCTCTCTCTAATTCATCAACTGTGCTGGAATAGATTTCTCATCTCAAGCATCATAGCAGACCTGGCTTTAGTTCCCATGCAGATCGGCCAACCCTGGAAGTCGGATTTCCTTCCCGGAGAGCTGGCCTTCCGTACTCACCCACACACTGTTGCTTTGAAAGCATTTTAGGCAGCAGTAGGTATAGACAGAGGGCTGAGTGAATGGCCAGAGTCAGAACTGACAGCCCTTTTCCCAAAGAGAGATTCAAATAAAGAGGTCAAAGCTAGAGGCTTTTACTAAGCCAACAGCAAATGAAAAGATGTCCAGAGCTAGGGCAGAACAGTCAGCAGAGAAGAGTCATCCTGAAGCATGTGCAGATGTGTGTGGGAACCACTGTCAGAGGGGGTTGAGGGGGTGGAAACTTCTAGAATGTATCTAGTCTCCTTAAAAGTGCAAAGAGACACTAAAAAGAACTTGCCACATACTTTTAGCATCTTTGTTTTGCTTTCAGGAGAGACACGGGGCAAAGAATAGGAAATGCTGGTGATTCTTTAATTATCTAGCAAATATGTATATGTGCATGTACATATTCACCACAGATGGACATTTTCAGTTCTCCTATGGTTCCCAATACACATGCTATGAGGTAGCGGTGTAGGCCTGGCTGGACTATTTAATAAGTGGGGCAGTAGGAAACACTGAACAGTTTCTATGAGAGAAACAGAAGTATGGAAGTTGTGAGGAGTCTATTCACCAGGGGCGGAGTCTATTCACAAGTCACGAGGACCCAGCACTGGGTACTGATAGCTCCATGGTGATGATGGTAACAGGGACTCCTCCCTGGAGTGCTCAGGGGAGGTGATGTTTAGTGTGGAGGAAGAGGTGAGATTGTGGGGGACATGTGTAATGCATCACTGGGGCCAGACACCATGGGGAAATGGAGCAGCCTGGAGCACTGGAAAAGCGTTGGGTGGGTTTGGTTCAGGCAGAGAGTTTATGTGACTGGGTCATCAGTGGTTCCTACTGGTTCCAAAAAGGCTTGTGTCAGTGCCCCCTTTGCGGGCTCACTATGTTCCTAGCCCCCATCTGCCAGCTGTCAATCAGAGCATCATCTTGGGGTCAGCACATTTAATTCTTACAACAACCTCATGAGTGGGTGACATTACTACCCCCATATGAGTAAGCTGCATCAAGGAGAGCTTAAGTAGCTTGTCTTAGATCAGACATCAGCCTGGGTTCAGATTTGGGTGCATACCCCAGACTGACCTGAGAGTCTGGGCTCCCAGCTGTCTCCATGTGAACTCTCCCTGATTTATACCAAGAAGTGCAGGACAGTGTTCAGTAATCCAAAAGTTTGTGGGACTGTGCTTCTTCCAGAGATGTTTTGAAGAGGAAACGATTTAAATCTTTTACATGTTTTTCATGGAAAAATGGTCAATTGCCACTTTAATGTTGTGACCTTTATCCCTACAGTCTGCCAATGATAATCGTGGGTGTTGTTAGTCTATTCCTTACATCTAGTTATATTCACTTCAGAGATGGGTACCATAGGTGGATGGGCAGGGGCTGGAAGGAGAAGTTAAGGGATGTGCCGGCTAGAAGATTCCAGAGGAAGCATGGGCCCACAGGAGTGCTCTGCTGGCGTGGTGGACAGCATCAGGCAGAGAAAAAGTCAGTGTGAAGATTGTGCACCCACACTGTGAAGGGGAACAGGAAGCCGGCCCAGAATGCCAGACCCAGCATCCAGCAGACACAGAGCAATGGAAAACTGTACCAGAACCTCTCTGGAACTTTCCAAGAGCAGATGTGCAAGTTGGCAGAGCCGTTTCCAGTATTCTCCACCTTCCGATGTGAAATGGTTTGGGTGGATTTCCCCAATTACACTTCAAGCTTGGCCTGGAAGTTGGTGAGTGGCTGCCAGGATGTCTGAGTGTGCCTAGATTATTTTTCACGGCATGTGTTTTAATACAGCATTTCATTTCCATATCTGTTCAGGCCAACCCATCTGCAAAGACACAGTTTAATGCAAACTGGAACCTTGGTATCCTTCCTTCCCCTCTCTCTCTCTCTCTCTCTCTCTCTCTTTCTTTTGATTTTTCAAGACAGAGTTTCTCTGTGTAGCTTTGGTGCCTGTCCTGGATCTTACTCTGTAGACCAGGCTAGCCTCGAACTTACAGAGACCCACCTGGCTCTACCTCCTGAGTGCTGGGATTAAAGGCATGTGCCACCACCACCTGGCTTGAATACTTCTTTTATAAGGCATAAAAATATTCAGTGATGGGGCTGGAGGGATGGCTCAGCAGTTATGAGCACTGGCTGCTCTTCTACAGGTCCAGAGCTCAGTTCCCATCAACCCCATGGTGGCTTACAAGCATCTATAAAGAGATCTGATGGGTCTTCTGGTTTGCAGGTAGGCAGAGCTCTCATACATAAAATATAAATGAATAAAATTTAAAAAATATTCAGTGACATAAAACATGTCAAGGAAACATTGTTTTTAACATGTACGTTTATTTTGGGTGTGGTATGAACCTGAGTTCTGATGAGAAATTACTTTAAGAAGCTGAGAAAAACCATACCATTTGAAGACTCAGAAGAAAAGCTATTGTGAATTGTAGCAGCTTGAGAGAATACACAGAAGGGCTGTTTAAAGTCTGGATGCTAACTGCCATCTCTTGAGCTTGTGCTCTTAAGTTTAGGGCAGATTCCTCCTGGTCCGGTACCCTCTCATTCAGAAAAGATAAACAGCAGCCACAGCTGGGACTTGAAGATGCACCCAAAGGCTGAGCTGGGCTTTCCTCCTGCCCTTGAAGGAGGCATGCTAACTATCAGTGCTTAACTACAGTAGTGCCATTCTGGGGACCAAGCTCTTTACATACAGATCTTTGGGGGGCCCTACCTATGTTTAAGACATAGCGGAGCATTTATGAGGCCTGTTAGTCTAATAACAGTTCAAACAATAGTTGCTGTTATGACCGTGGCTGGCACAGAAACAAACTCCACCACAGCTGATGCCTGACATCCCTGCCCATCGTCCTTGTCTGGGGATTGATCTGAGCAGTGGTTAAGTATTGTATAGGATGCAGACAGAATTTTCTCCTACTGTGCTGATGACATTGTCATTACTTTAAAAAAACTGTATAGCAATTATTTTAATTTTTATTTCTTAACCATTTCATTAGTGTATTAGTTGTACAAATGAGTAGATGTCATTACAATAAACATCATACACATACAAAATAAACTTTGAACGCGTTCACTTCCCTAGTTACCTTCTCTTATCTTCTCTCCCATACCCTCTGGTCTCCTCCTCCTCCTTAAATAGGACCTGTTCCACTTTCATGTCTTTTTGGAGGAGACATATTCTGCTCACGAGAGAAAGCGTATAATTTCGGTCTAGTCCAGTCTGTCTTATTTCACTTCGGCTCCACCCATTTTCCTATAAAGGACATAATTTTGTTCTTGATGGCTGAATAAAACTCCACTGTGTGTATGTATATCCCGTTCATTTATTCATTAGTCTGCGGTGGACACACGGGCTGATTCCATAGCTCAGTTCTTCTGCCCCTGCATGCAGTGGCAGTGGCGGTGCCTTGGTTTGGTGCTAGGTGGCGTTCTCCTGCTGATGTGCTGAAGCAGTTTCTTTCTTTCTTTCTTTCTTTCTTTCTTTCTTTCTTTCTTTCTTTCTTTCTTTCTTTCTTTCTTTCTTTCTTTCTTTCTTTCTTTCTTTCTTTCTTTCTTTAAAGAGTTATTATTTATTATGTATACAGCCATCTGTCTGCATGTATGCCTGCAGGCCAGAAGAGGGCACCAGATCTCATAACAGATGGTTGTGAGCCACCATGTGGTTGCTGGGAATTGAACTTAGGACCTCTGGAAGAGCAGTCAGTGCTCTTAACCTCTGAGCCATCGGCCTTTTGGCTAAGATCAAGTGTAGTATCTGTTCTTATCAGTTTCTTGGAGGCGTGTGGTCCAGGGTGGCTGCCAAGCTGTGGAGTGCACATGTGTATCCAAGCTGTGCAGCACACACATATGTCCACATCTGGTAGGACTGGATCCTGCTAAGGTTTCCTTCCAAACTCCAGGCACGTGCCCATGTTCATGGGAGGGCTGTGAAATGGGGGCAACCAATCTGTCAATGAAAACAGGCTGGCTGAACTTGTATTTCTGGAATGTTTCTAATGGGCCTTCACAGGAACGTTGGATTCCATAGAAAAGCACAGGACTTGCCCAGAACAACCAGGCAAGAGAAACAACCTTCTTTGTTAGCTCTGAGGACTCTGCTCTTCTGAGAAACAGACAGTCAGGACCAGAGGAGGACTCATGGGCTCCTTTTAATTGTACCCATTTCTAGCACTTTCCACTGCTCAGATCAACCCACCGACAAGGATGATGGGCAGGGATGTCAGGCATCAGTTGTGATGGTGTTTATTTCTATGCCAGTCATGGTCATAACAGTGACTATTGTTTGAACTGTTAGACGGGCTATCATTCGCTTAATAGGCTTATCGAAGGCCCACAACTCTCAGCCTGTGGACTGACTGTGTTCCCATCAATGGCTGCTGTGTGCCTCAGTCTTACCACTCCGTTCCCTCTTGTCCTCCCTGTCCTGACTGAGTGAGTCATTGCCTATGACCAGCAAGTCCAGGCTGGTCAGCAAATGGGTCCTTTATACCCTGTGTGTTTGCCAATCTCCTCCCCTGACAGAAGCACTTGAATAACTACTGGGGTTTCTGGGTCTCCAATGTGTAGACAGCTGCCACTGGAACGTTGAACCTCCAATCACGTAAACCAATACAGTAAAACACACACACGCACACGCGCACACACAATTGGTGTTGTTCTCCCGAGAACCTTGACTAATACAAATGTATATGAGATATCTTTCTATTACATAAATGTGCTATGCATGAATAGTAAATATGTTTATATAACTTACTATGAAAATTATATTATAAATACACATTCTATAATTATATACATATATATAAGTACCTGTAATTATGAATAATAAAATGTAACTTAAAATATGTTGTTCTCTTTTAAGTTAGTATTCACAAAAGGGAAAATGAGAAAATGCAAACATAAATGGGAGTCCTCCCACAGCTCAGCGTATACAGCCCCACGAGTACTCTGTAAGCTCTGCCCTAGTCATCTGTGCATTTATATTTTTGAGAAAGTAATATTGTAGTGTGGTTACTATTTGTAATACTGCAGCATAGTTATTATTTGCAATCCTGTAGCATAGTTATTGTTAATAGTAATATTGTAGCTGTGTTACTATTTGTAATATTATAGTGTAGCTACTATCTGTAATATTGTAGCATAGTCACCATTTGTAAACTGCCTTTTGAATTTTATTTCTGTTAGTTTTTCATGTGAGTAGAATAGGGATAGGTTGGGTTTTTTTTTTTTGAGAATTTTGAGAATTTCATACGTGCATATAATGTGTTTTGCTAGTATGTGTGTGGATGTAGGGCTGTCTACTGGAGTTGCAATAGTCCTGTGGTTTTTTTTTCTTATTTTGTGTGTGTGTATGGTTTTGTTGATGTTGTTTTAAAATATAGTTCTAAACACTTTGGTCCACCATTGCCGGCAGTGGGGCTGTTTCTACTAGCCCTGTAAAGTCTGTGCTCACTGACCCTGGCACAGTCATCTAAGGGTGGACTTCCAGGGGTCAGATGTAGGGGTGGCTTCCTGAGGGTCCTCACAGACTTTCAGGATGTTTGTTTCTGTCCTAACCTTTCCCTGCTCCCCGGGAAGCAGCCATCCAACAGCTTTCCATAGGGAGTGAAATCTTGTCTACTGCCCAGTCCAAGTCCTCAACAGGAAGGGGAATTCTCCCCTGAAGAGCTGCAGCTAAAGTACTTTTGCTGTGGGGGCTGGAGAGATGACTCAGTGGTTAAGAGCTTTGGCTGCTCCTCCAGAGGACCTGGGTTCAATTCCCAGCACCCACTTGGCAGCTCACACCTGTCTATAGCTCTGGTTCCAGGGGATCCTCACTTGCACACAGGCATACATGTAGGCAAAACACCAGTGCATGTAAAATAAAAATAAGTAAATTATTTTTTAAAAAAAAAACCTTTGCTGTGGCCGAGGAAATGTGGGGATCAGGGAGCTGCTCCCTCTGGCATTGGTGGGAATCTGATCATGGTCTGTTTTTTCTCCAGTGGGTGCTGCAGTCTTGTTACCAGGCTTTCTCTTCCTGTTGTCCACTCGGGGACACGCAAGGAGAGCGTGAACTTGAGGCATGGCCAATCTAGCAGTCAGGATTTCCAAATTAACTGCAGACTCTAGTGTTTAAAGGCTAAACTTTTCTGTGGGGCTTTTCCGTTTGAAACACCCCGTTTGCCTTTGGAAATTGAGGAGGTGGTGTCAATGGGCTGGGAGAAATCAAAATTGGAGGCATTTTCCCAGGAAAAGTGACACATGGCCTCCAGGTCTAGTGTCATGTGCTTCTGGCCAGGCAGGAAGAGGTGATTTGCTCAAACTGGGTGACTTCCTACCACACTCTCCTTGGGTCCTACACTGGTTGAGAGTCTAACTTGCAGGGGAAAAAACATCAAAGACAGCACCCTCAAGGGTGTGTGTCATGTAGTATATTTATGTGTGATGTGATGGCTTTGGTGTGTGTGTGTGTGTGTGTGTGTGTGTGTGTGTGTGTAAAGGTAAGCACTTTGATCGTTATTTAACGTGTGTATACTAGGATTGAAGATGGACACCTCACTGTTAAAGACAAGGGTCCTTTCACTACAGCACATTCCTTTCTGCACACAGCCATGTGCCACATGCACGGATAATATATTAGAGTGTTTGAAAGAAACAAGGGATTGAAGAATGCCTGCAAAACCACGTGGTTGATGACACACCAAATCAGTGTCCCTCGCCCTGCTTTAAAGTTCGATGGAGAGTCAGCAAATCTTTTCTGTGCAGGTCCAGCAGAAATTCTAGCCATGGAGGCCATGGGGTTTCTTACAACTACAACCGCCAGCCTTGCCATTGTGTCAGCAGTGTGTGGCATGTGGCAATGTGTAACACGAATCTTAAAAGGTCTTATTAAATAAAAACAAACCCGGAGCCAGGTATTGGGGTGAACGCTGAAAGATCAGAGAAACAGAACAGGCCACAGCTAACCTCACCTCACCAACTCCTCAGCTGATCTGGTTTCCTCAGACTGGAAGCCTCTGTGTCCTCATTGGAATGATCTCAGCTGAACTGCTGCTAAAAGCCTAAAAGCTTAACAAGACTCTAGTTCCTGGTCCTCACGCCTTATATACCTTTCTGCTTCCTGCCATCACTTCCTGGGATTAAAGGCATGAGTCACCATGCCTGGTTGTTTCCAGTGTGGCTTTGAACTCACAGAGATCCAGACAGATCTCTGCCTCCTGAATGCTAGGATTAAAGGCGTGTGCGGCCACTGTCTAAACCTATGTTTAGCATAGTGGCTGTTCTGTTCTCTGACCCCCAGATAAGTTTATTGGGGTGCACAACATATCAGCCACAGCAATGCATTTTATTTACAAGCAGAAGCTTGCTGACAACCCTAGGTTACTGGAGTGTGGAAGGGTGGCAGAGACTTTCTGCAGACACATGAGACCTCAAGGCATCCAGAGGACCGTCCATGCCACGCCTTCCTTAATATGGTGCTTTCTGCCATATCAGGGCATCTTCGGCTTCAGCCAGGCTTTTATGGGAGCCTTGGCCACGGTCTCTGCTTTCCCACGCACAGTGAAGTCCAGGGAAAGCTGAGAAGGTGAGAGTGAAGGAGGACTACTCTTCAAACAGGGCTGTGGAAGCCCACTGTGGTTTGCCTAGGTTGGCAAACTGAGACCGGCCCACAGCACCCGTGTGGGTGCAGCCCACAAGCTATGCTGGGTCTTCCTTTCTCAACAGATGGTAAGCAGGAGAGGGAGAAAGTGAGAGAGGGAGCATGGGAAGGGCCAGGAAGCAGACAAGGCGGGCTACATGGCCACCGGGCCTGACTGCTTTCCTACTTGGTATTTACAGACACTGCTTGCGATCCCTGGCTGGAGAATGGAAAGAATGGACTGATAAAGGAAAGGCCTGCCTGTGGGGAGCCACGCATGTCTTGCTTTTAGTAGTCAGGTGGTGGCAAGGCTGGCCCAGTGGGCATGGACCTGAGTAATGCAGTTTGGTAGGTCACACAGGGAGTTTGATGTCTGCACACCCATCTGCCAGTGGCTGCTGGGCGAACCCATGCACGCTGGCCTTCCCCAGGAGATGGTATGGTATGTCTCATGTCGTGGGTGGGTAGACAGCATCATTGGAAAGGAGGCAAGACAGGACCTGGCTGTTTGTATTTCTAAGATCATGAAAGGACCGGGAAGATAGCCCAGTCAGGAAAATGTTTGCTGTGCAAGCCTGAGTACCCGACTTTTATCCCCGGAAACCCATATGAGAAATATGGTCACAGCCATGTAGACCTGTAGAGCCCAGTGCTGGACAAGGAGGATCCCCGAGCTTGCTGGCCAGCCAGTGTAGCCTAGTCTGTGAAGTTTCGGTTCAGTGAGACAGTATCCAAAAGTAAGCGGAAAGCAGTTAAAGATGACTCCAGACAGTGACCTCTGTCCTCCATGTGTGCCCATTCCCCCCGCCCCCCATGTTTAGTGAATACACTACTCAGCTGTGTCACAGAACCACAGAGTGCCAACAGTTTGTTACCCCTGAGATAAACAACTTAGGGATAGCCCAAGATTGCCCGTACCCCTCAATGTTTACTAAGAACTTCACAAGTTTAGCCTCAAAGGTGCACCCTCTCTATCGCGCCAGGCCTCTAGGGACAGTGGGATTCACAGTGTCACCTTCACGGCTGAGTAGGAACCAGTTCTTGCTGGCACACACAGCTCTACCCCATTGGTCATCGAACTACAGACACCTGTGCCAGGAATGAATGGGAGTGTGTCTTCCTGGGGTTCAGACTGGGACCCCAAGAGAGGACTTCCCGCCTAGGGTGATAGTGTGTCTACGCTGCTTGGAAAGGCCTTTCTCGTGTCTGTGAGTAGATCCAGGCTGGCTTAAAAGCGTGAACGGGGCTGGGAATATGGCTCAGTCTTGCCACTCAAGACTGATGATCTGAGCTCAGAACCCCAGACTCCACATCCAAGCTGGGCACAGTGGCTCAAGGGTCTGTATTCCCAGTGTGTCCTGCAGGGACATAGAACTGACAGACTCTTGGGTCAGCCAGCCTCGCTGACACAGCGACAGAGACCCTGTCTCAAAACACGGTGGAAAGGGCAGGGCTGACATACAGAGGCTGTCCCTCAGCCCGCCACACACATGCTGTGGCATGCATGTGTCCTCCCATGAACATGCACATATAAATACCACACATCACACAAACACAAAAGTGTAAACAAATACGCTTTTTGTATCACCACAAACACATATACTGGAATAGCAGAATCTATTTTACAAAAGGCAAGTCATTCAAGTACAAAACCTGTCATTTGAACAATTCTATGAAAAAAAGCAGTTGTAAACATCACTTGAATTCATAGCTATAATATAATTAGTGTTTGAGAAGCAGAATTTCTGTTATTACTTAATAATTGTTTAAGTACAGGTAACATTAAATCCCAACTTGGTAGAAATTAAATGGCTTGAGGTGTATTCTGAATGGATCAGAAGCCGAAACATTCTATTTACTTAAAAAGAAACTTGAAAAATGTATGTTATATTTAAAATTATCCATATTTTCAAACATTATGAGTAATTGAACAATGCATTATGTGTGGGTAGGTCATAAAATATATGGGAAATTTACACTTCCCACTCAATTTGCTATAAAATCCAGTGCTTAAAAAATAAAGTCTATGAAAATATACACATACACACACACACATTCTCCAGCTTTCCAGAGAATTCTATACCTGGTGGGACCACCATGATTTAAAAAAAAAAACCCACACTGACTATTTTGATTTACTTTGTTTGCTATTTAGTTTATTCGGTAACATAGTTAATGGGTTACAAGGTTACTTTCCTTTTTGGAGTATTTGCTGACATTGTAGTGGCTGTCCTGTAGTTACTGGTGACCAACCAGTGCATGAGTAGACCCAAGCACTGCGGGACTGGAGGGGCCAGGAAGCTCACACCCTGGCTAGTGCACAGATACAACAGGGACCCCAAGAATAAGTGTGCAAGCCTGAGTCCTTGTGTCCTGAGCAATCACCCCACAATGGGAATGGGTGTGTGATGTTCTTGGGACCTGGCAGGAGGGATGCTTTGGAGAATGTGTCTGTGTGATCTTGGGAGCATTGGTCAGGCACACAGAAGGAATCTGAGCAATGACTGGATCTGACTTCACCTTGCCCAGGGTCCTGTGTATCCTGAAAACCCTGGCTGGGTTTTCTGCTTTCTGTGTAAATTCCCCTCTAACCACCTTCGGAGGACAGAGAGCATATGGGTCTGTAGCTCCTATTGCTTCATTCCCATGATTGTGACGTAGACCTGAGCTGTGGGCTGGTCCAGGTGTGCAGAGCAGGTGCTTCTCCACAGGTGTCTCTGAGTTCCAGCATCATCGTGTTCTCGTCTCCCACTTACCCCAGGTTGATGGATGCTGTCTAGTCCAGGATCTTAGACAGCTGTGGCCACTCTCTCCTGAATGGGAGCCACAGCACAACATGGCCTTAGTTTGTCCCTGACCTCCAAGTCAGGACATGTCTACTGGGGTCCCTAGAAAGAAGCTCGGGAGTGGAGGAATGGCCTTTTCCCCATGTGTGGCTGGGTCTGAGTATGGAACTGTTACTGTTTTGCCAAGGTGGGAGGAATCTGGATTTCAGCAAAGCTGGCCTGATGTTTTTGAGGTGTGGAATTAACCTACTCTGAAACTGATCCCAAGATTTCTTAGAAGTATTAAATTCCAGTGACATAATTAGTCTTCTGTTGCCAACTGCTGAGGATACTGACTTCTGAGGAGCCAGCCAAGGGGAGGACCAACTAAAGATCCCACTCAGGGACAAGGGGCATGGACAGGGTGCTTTGTGTTCCATTTATGGTAATGAGAACGTGACTGGCCACGTCTCTCAGTGTCCATTAAAATTTGACTTGTAGGTCAACACAGAGAAGACAGAATTGTTTGTGAGAAGGAGTCAGCCTGGGCTTTGTTTTGCTGATTTTCACACTGTTAGACCAGAGCCCTGAGGTAACCCAAATCAATACAAATGAAAGTTTAGTATGCACCACGAGCTGGCGGAGGGGAGCCAGGTGGCAAAGGAAAGGATTCTATGTTTTTTTTTTTTCTCCTCTGTCATTAATGTTGGCCGCTGGATTGGCATGCACAGAGGCTGGCAAGATGCAAACACTTCCTGTTCAGTTAATTATAACAGCACAGGATCTGTGGAAATCCAACTCGGAGCCAGGTCAGGGAGCCTGAAGATCTTGTCACTGTGGCTTTGGATGCTGGCAGTTTTTATAGGAATATGTCTGAATCAACAGATCGCAAATTAGGAACCAACATTAGGTCTGACAAGGTTTTTAACGAATATGTAAGATGGAATCATTATGTGTTCCCCAAATCCATGTTTCCATGGAGATGTCAACACGGCCATTCACTCTGTGCGAACGGGGTTTCCTTGGGCCTGCTGCTGCTTGCACTGTAGAGTGTGAGGTCCAGGCCTGACAGCAGGGTGGGGTCTGGGTGTTGCTGGGAGTACTTTCATACTGGATATTCCTTTCCTGGTGAATATGTCATATTTTAACTCTACTTTTAAAATACCACCCCTTAGCACAGGAACTTAGAGCTGCTTAGTGAAGAGCATGTCCGTGGAAAGATCAGCCACAAATGGGACGTCTCTGTCACACAGCCCTCCTCCAAGGCTCAGGGACCATCGTGGAAGAGGGGAGAGAAAGACTGTGAGAGTCAGAGATTGGGAGGACCAGAGCAAACAGTGTCTTCTGGACATGATGTGACCTCTGCACTCATAAACTCTCAGCAGCCATGGCTGTCTGCACAAGATCAACCCATCACCATTGTCACATGGAGGGGGAAGGAGTTCCTGAGCCCCACCTAACTGAGAACATGGTTTCTGGGTTCATGGCTTCTGGGGGAGGGAGGGTCAGTTTTCTTTAAGAGTATAGTAGCCCCGGCAGGTTGGCCATGCTTCACTGGATGTCCCCACACCCATGACTGTGTGGACAGCAAAGATTAGACTCAGTGGTTCTTGAAAACACAGAGGGCACAAAGTCGGAAGGGGGTGGAACAGGGAGCAGTTAGGAGGAGGAACTCACTCTCTCTCTCTCTTTCTCTCTGTGTCTCTGTGTGTGAATATGATAAAAATACATTGCATGAAATTCTCAGAGTTAATACAAGTATACTTTTTTTTAAAGAAAAGAAAGAACTATCACCCCCAAATGAATGTGAACCCTAATGGTCAAGATGGAGAAGCTGAACCTTTGTTTGGTCCCACGCTGAGATGTCCGACTAGGAAAGAAGCTGGAGAGTGCTCACAGTCGTGGCTCGTGGCTTGGGTTCAGCGTGTGGGCACTGCCACTGCCCCGGCCTGCAGTAAGGGAAGCAGTAAGGCAGTGGGGCAGGATTCCTACCCATGCCAGGAGGAAGCGGTCAACACCTGTTCCCTGTGCTCTGTTTCTCTGGAGAAACCACAGGCTGAACCATGAAAAATTACAGAAGATTTTTCTGTTCCACCCTCCTCTCCAGCCCTCATGACTGATGACAACATTCTGGCCTCTGTGTAGAACATGGGCTCTGATGGTTTTCAGACTTCTTGTAGTTTGTCTTATTCTCAAATTATTTTTTTATCATTAGAACATTTTAGTCTGCAGTTTGTCGTCTTCTTAAAAAGATTTATTTTTATTTTATGCGCATGAGTGTTTTTTGTCATTGTGTGTCCAAGTGCACCACATGCATGCAGTACCTGCAGAAGTCAGAAGAGGGCACTAGATACCCTAGAACTAGAATTGCAGATGGTTGTGAGCCACCGTATAGGACCTGGAAACCCAGGTCCTCTATAAGAGCAGTCAGTACCCTTAACCACTAAACCGTCTCTCCAGCCCTTTGTTTTCAAAAGTGCTACATTATAGGGAGAAGGGCCCCTTCGCTGGCCTGCATGTGACGTCATTGGCAGTAGCCTTGCACATACAGGGTCTGGAACCAGGACAAGGCTCTGTGAGTCAGGCTCCACAGTGGCCTGGGTCACCACACTTGTGTTGTACATACAGTGTGGTGGTATAATCTCCTTTTGGCAAAAAGGAAATGATTTGGGACACATGCTAATTGTATGTTTTCATAATGGAGTTCCACACTGTCTGTAAAGCCCCTCGGGTTAATTATTAAGTACCTTGATGGTGCTTATTTTGCTGGAAACAAAACTTGTGTCAGGGCTGTGGCTCTGCACTGTGGGAGCAGCTGGATAGTCCGCTGTCCTCTGTCTCTGTGCTCTAGAATTTGTCATCTCTGAAACAAACCAGTTGCTTAGAGGGATTTGGGAAGTTCATATGATGAGAATCCTCTTCCAGTTCTAGGCTTCTGTTCTTCAACACACTCGCAGACCCTCCTCTCTCTCTGTAACTGCCTCTTCCCCCTCCATGCTGGAGTGTAGTACCTCTGTTCATACTAGGGTAGCCTTGTTAGGATGTGTACGTCGGAAACCAGGAGCAACACTTGCTGATGCTTATGGAAATATTGCTTGGGGAAGGAGAAACTGACCTGGGATGTTTCCCAGACCTTAGCAACTTTTTCTAGAGTGACCCCTTTAGCCCATGTGTATGACAGTCTTGCTAACATTTTTGGGCAGTGGTCACCTATCTCCTGTTTGTTTGGGTATCTCTTCTGAGCTGGGGAAATGTCAGTTGGAAAAATAGGGGCATCTGGGTGATTGAAGGTGAATTCCCTCAAGTGAAAGATGCTCAAACAAACAAAATCCTGTCATGAAATGCCATCCTGATGTTCTATGAAGCAGCACTTGGTACCCCAGACCCAGAAGACTTGGAGGGCACCCATAAGAGGTGGGTGTACCCAGAAGGAAATGTCTGTGTGTTTCTAAGTTAGTTTAGCTCATTGGTGACATCATAAGATCACTGTCACCTAGGCGATGGAATGTGTTGCTATGGGGACAACAAGCTGTGTGATCACACAGCTTCCAAACACAGACAGTAGGAAGCCTCCCCTTCCTGTGTACTGCAAGCAGCATGGGTGTATGTGTGTGTGTGGGGGGGCTGGGGGGTAGATAATGTTTGTGGTACGTACATACTCAGAATTTTGAAACTGTTGGAACCCACAGCAGTCTAACGAGTTGAGAGCTTGCTACAGAAAGATGCAAAACTACTTGCAGAACTGCAGGAAGTATCCAGTGTGGGGTTGGGGAAGCATGGCTTAGGTACATCTTTTGTTGAATTGGAGGCATGGACGGTGGCTTTGCGTGGACCCTTCATGAGTTCTTTCCGCCTCTCCTGTGCATCTCCTGAGAGTTCTTGATTTCCTCCTACAGGCTTACTGAATCTCATGTCTCCTTTAGCGCACAGCCTCAGCTGTGTGCTATAGTTTCACCCCACTGCTCACATGTCGGCGTGCACACACACACACGTGTGCATATCTGTGTGCCTGTTGACCACGTGCCACAGTCAATCCATGCTGAAAACACTACATGAGTCAACACTAAGCCATTGACCCAGGGTTAGGTTCTCGTTCACTTCGGCTCTGTGTTGCCAGCCACTGATTAACACTGTGGTTTCATGTGCTTCTGTTTCAAGATGCCTCACTGAAGACTTGTTAGTTCACCTACCCTGAACTCACGAAGGCAGCATGCAGTCATCACTGTTACCATTGCTGTCTCTATCAAAACATCATCATCCCTATAACTATCACTCGATAATTACCATCACTATAGCCAAGGCTCATTATTCACTGTCACTGTCTCTAGCCATCACATCATCATCATCCTCACTATTGCCATAGCTGTCAATACAATGATCATTTTCACTAATCATCATTGTTAGCACTATTGTTATAGCTGTTGCCATCAATATCACTAATCATTATTGCTATCACCATCACCACCATCACCATCACCACCACCACCATCACCATCTCTGCTCGGAGGCTTCAAAGCAAACATACCAATAAAAAGCACAAAACATGAGCTCAGTCAAGAAAATGGACTGCAGATAACTTGGGGGCAGTGGGTAGTTACAGGAGTTTCTAGTGTGTTGGTAGTGGGGGGAAATGAGAAGGCATCACTTTACCAGGCACTGAAGAGTCACCTCCTTTTCAGAAGCAATTAGATGTCTAAAAAGATACTGTTAAGAACATTAAGAAAAACCTCCTAGTGCTCAGTTCAATTTCTCAACTAAGTCCATTTATCAAACACACAATGTCTCTATTGCCTTCTCCCGATGAGGCAGAATCCTGTCTCCCCACATGCATCACCAAGGACATCCTCATAGGCAAACTTGAATTCCCATATTTTACCTCATGTTTGGGCCTTTAGAGATGACACCACAGTTAGGCCAACCTGTGAAAATGTACCTTGGAGTACTCTCCTCAGAGGAGTCCTCCATGATCACCAAGCTAAAGACACAGAGTCTGTCAACAGGCCAGACACAACCAATCAACCTGATGTGATTAACCGACTGCCTTCCTCAACCTTCCATAGACCTGACTCACTCGAAGCAATGATGTAATATCTGTAGAATGACATGAGCAAGCAGAATGGCTGCCTCGCCACATTAGCTCCTGGCTTGGTAGAACTCAAGAGCCACCTTCCAGACAAAGGGCTCCTTGTCTAAAATATAAGAACTATGACCTGAAGGACCAATCAACTCGTCTCTGATGTTGCTCGATCGCTCACCAAATTTGAATGTATAATGGTCACGATAGGACCTGCAACGTTGACCTTGGATGTTGAGAAGACATACTTTCAGGAATACAAATGCCTACTTCCAGGAAAATTGAGTATAATAGAAAGACATGAAGTTACAGATTATTAAGGTGGTGAAGAGGCTAGGGAGGCTGAAGAGAAGGCTTTGCATGCCCATTGGATGGCAGGAGATAATTTCTCTCAACCAGATTTCATCCACCTGACTGGACATTGCACAGCCCGGGAACAGGTGAGCGCCATTATGGAGGTCAGTAGCGCGAGTCCTAGTGACCTTCAAGATGACCTTCAAGATGACTGGATGGATTCAATCAAGGCTGGCTGAAGGGTCCTTGGCCTAGGCTGCTAGTCTGTCCACAAGCAGGCAAGCCATTTCCAAAACAGTCCCCCTTTGGTCAAGGACATTAAATCCAAGGGAGAAATACCCGAGGCCTCTCCCTGCAAGGCGGCCCCACACTGGGGAAAGGGTGAGTGTATACTTATGTAACCCAAAGAGTATGATAGGGTTAAATATCTAAGAGGTATTTATTATGCTATGGACCTTTTAGTTGACTATATTAGGCTAACTACTGCCCCATATTGTTAAGTAGTCATTTTTATATTTTCATCAATATGACAAATATTAAGAAAAATGGTATTAAGAGAATTTTGAAATATTGGTTTTGTTTCGAAGTGTTGCTGATAGGCTGGTGCCCTTGGATACACGTGTGCACTACTTGCCTTGAGAATCTTCCAGAGAAAAAGTCTGTCGTCGATTTGTTTCGTGGCAGTTTGGCTCTCTGGTGTGACATCCAAACATCCCCACCTGTGTATCAGGGAAAGAGCAGGGATGCAAACATGTCACCTCCCTGTTCACTCTTGGACCCTGTTTCCTGACTTCCGCAGTTGCTGGCCCACACGCCTCCCCACCCCACCCTGTTAGCAGCATCTTGGTTGGTGGCCTTGCAGCTCTGCCCCGCAACCGTCATCCGCTGGTCTGCCCCGTCTCGTGCCATCCCACCGGGATGCGACTGCTCCGTTGTCTCACATCCATCACTCATTTGTCACATGTTTGCTAACATGGACACACATGGGAGACTCTCTCCTGAGTGTCGCAGCCACAGTGGGGAAGCAGCTGGCTCGAGTCACAGTGGGCTGTGTGTTCTGCAGGAGGAAGGAGAACATAAACAAGATAAATGTGTGTCCTAACAGGTGGGGCAAAGAGTCACTCTGGGGAGCTGGAAAGCAAACTGTGTAGAAGGAAGGGGAGGCAGGAAGAGCTCCGTAGGGAGGAGGGAGAGCGGAGGACACAGAGGGATGTGCTGGGTTTGGTGGATGATGAAGTCTCGGGGTGAAGGGATGGAGATGCCAAAGAGGAGCGAGGAAGCCAGAGTTCTCAGCTTGTACTCGGAGTGAGACAGCAAACCAAGGGAGGGACTGCTGTCAGCTGTGGGGACTCCTGTGCAACGCCAGCCTGGCACCAGCCCCAGAAGAAGCCATCTGCTTCCAGGTGCTGCCACCTGGAGTCAGCATGCTGGCCAGTGAGACCTCTAAACTTTCTAAACGTCCTTGCAGTGTTACCTTGGATACCTGTGAGAACATTGGGATTCATTTTCTCCTGAATCTGTGCTCTCACAAAGCCAGGGGCCCATTTCTCTTTCCTATTTGTCCTTAAGCTATAGCATCTAAGGCCACACACAGCGACCAAGCAGAGTGACATAAAACTCACTATCAATTCCTACAGAGTTTCACATGTGACAGCGAGATCAAGACCCCATCACAAATGGCCTCCACTATGTCATAGCCAAGAAGCCTGTTGGTCTTGGCTGGCCAAAACTCAGTGAAAGTACAGAGAGAATTCTTGAACATAAGATCTCCCCTGGGATCAAGTTTCCAAGGAAGTAGAGCCTTTCACCATTTATACCCCATTGCCTCTCTCCCCTGGTGCTAGAGGCCACCTTTGCTACTGACTTACTGACTTGGACTGTGACCATGAGCATTTGGCCAAGTTACTTCATCTCCCGCAGTCACAATTTTCTCACTTGTAAAGTGATATGACTGGGTTTGGTCAGTGCTTCTTAGGAGGTCTCCGTCTTGGTGGAACAGAAGGACAGTGAGATGTGGGCACATCCCTAGTTCCACTTCCCTAGGGCCTGCCTATTGGGGAGAGGCAAAGAGTTTTCTATGAACTTTCTCTTCCTGTGCTTAAATGGATCCCAGCCGTATTCTAGGAGGTTGCAGAAAGAACTCAATGACAGAATTTCACTGCAGATGTACGAAGGCAACTCATTTACTCTCTGGCACTTTGAAAGGGCAGGTTTATGGCTTTACTTTACGGCCACAGCTCTTTCCTATGCAAGAAGCACACACCGGGAGTTTTCTCTCCATACCTGTTCATTCCTCTGGAATGTGGGCAGGACCCACTGCCCGCATGGTGTATGAACTGAAGAACAGCTGGGTGGGCCTGGTTCCACACCTGTTCTCAGTGTGGGCATCTGGTGCAGTTGCCTACAAGTCCTCCTGGTTTTTGTGAGTCATTTATAAGTAACATGTCCCCAACTGGTTGAGCCCTGTCACCTGACCTGATGTGGCACTTCATTCAGACATAGTGTGAAGTGGACACATTCAGACATACTGTGGAGTGTTTATTATCAATTAGAGTTGCAGCCCACCCTCCCCATCCCACCACCCATACGCAGCTTAGCCATCCTCAGCAGCAGTGGGTGCTCCCATAGTCTGAAATACTCTCTGCTCGTTACATTCTCCTTGCTGAAGAGTATCGTGTTCCTAGAAGGAAAAGCATGCCATCTCATGCTCTCCGAGCATCCCTTAATGCTCGCCATTGCTGGATACCTCACCTTAGCCTGTAGGACCCTGCCAGGTTCATCATGGCGGCTAGTGCCCCAAGTGAGCTCCCTCCCTCCTTCCCTCCTTCCCTCCCTTCCCCCTTCCACCTTCTCCTCAGTAGGCTCCATTGTACTGGTGGTGGCTAGCCTGGCCTGTGTTCCCCACTCCCCACTGTGGGTTTGAACGTCTGCAGCTTCTCCATCACCGCTCTAAGACCCACACACTGCTCTTCTGGGACTTACTGTGCTGGCTGAATTGCAGCGTTGTGCATGTGACATCATAGGTCTTCTGGAGCAATGCTTTTAAAATTCCAGGTCTAAACCCATTAGTCAGCCATGAAATTTAGCCTGGTGGGTCCTCACCAGGAGTTAAAATAATGGAACGGAATAGAAAATGGTTTCAGAAAGCCAGATTGGGGCAAAAAAAAAAAATAGAGAATAGGTGGGGTCAGGGAGGATGAGGAGAAGTTGGCCTAGGAAAGGGTCCTTAGCTAGGGCTAAGTGGAAGGAAAAGGAGCCCATGGATAAGAGAAAATTCAGACTATGAGGGGCAGGGAGAAACATGGGCAGGATCTTAGACACAGGTTAAGTGGAAGGGAACTTGGCTTTGAGAATGTGGCTTGAGGGAGGGGCAGAGGCTTGTTGCTGATTTGCCCTTTACTCTTTATTCTGTTATCAACCAGAATTCACTGGTCTGGAAGGGACAGGTTTCAACCTCTGTCAGCCATACTTTCCAGCCAGGTGTAGTTGCACGTGGAGAGAGGGAGAACAGACGGGATGGTGTAGACCTTTTGGGTAGAAGTCTTCATTATCTTAGAGGACCCCATCTTCCACATGTCTCTACACCAGAGGCATATATCCCCAAAGTCCCTTTACAGCCCCATCTGTCCATTACAGCTGTGCAGCAGAAGACTCCAGAGGCCCCGCAAGAACAGGAAATTGCCGGCACATCTGTGGGAATCTTACTTCCTCAGTACCATGGTCTCCCTAACTCTTGCCCACATGACCTATCTGATACCTTGAATGCAAATCAGTCTATGAGGAGATTCAAAAGGAGAGAGAGAGAGAGAGAGAGAGAGAGAGAGAGAGAGA
>CABHPQ010159822.1:0-10000 GCA_902168405.1 Peromyscus aztecus
CATACAGAAAAACTGGGATCAGGTGGTCTGGACTCAGAGAAAGAAGTCACAGTGCCTGGGGAGCTCAGAGTTTATTGTGTACAGTTGAACAGGGAGGCGGGGTTATTTCGTACATCTGATCGAGGAAACAAGATTAGGAGCAGTCTCTGTAGGGGAGCAGTCTTCAGGCTGTAAACCTGCAGGGGGAGAAAGCTATGGTGGACATTTTCTTTATACACTGTTATCATTCACATTCAGATCATTCACATTCAGAGGATACCTTTGCCATCCCTCTGAGACCCGCCCGGGGGAAGGCTTTACCATAGCATGTGTCTGAGGGAGGCATTGGTGCCCACACCAACAACATTCATGACTTCACTTGCTCCCTACAGCTTCTCACCCTGCAGAGCCCCATGGTCTGAGCATGATCACTACTGACAGTTCAAAGATAACACGTTCCCACCCTGCACCTCCATGCACCACACTATCCAAATCAGAAGAATCTGCAGTGGCCATTCTCTCTCATTCTCCTGCCTTCCTCTCTGGGTTGCATTGCCCAGAAGCAATGCATGGGTGAGCAGGGACTCTATCTAAAAGGAAGAGGGAAGAGGACAGGTCAAACATGGGTGCTGCGGTTGAAGTCTAAAGAAACTGCAACGTGAGTCAGAGATTGTCAGTTGAAATTGACCCCTGGTTAATACATGAGGGCCTCGGATGTAGCTGTCTGCAGTGGAGTCAAGCTAGAGTCCGTATATTCAGACAGCTTAATCGCCTGTGGGAACACAGGTGGATTGTGGAGAATCTTTGATAAACACACCAGCTATATTTAACATTTTTTGTTGCCTCCAGGCATGTCTAGATAATCTAGCTTTCTGTGTTCTTTGACTTATCTGACTATCAAATCGATAACTTTCTGGCTCATTTATCTGCTCATTTGTGAAGAGGGATTAACATCAGCTTGTGACACATATATGGCTTCAGAAGATAGCTAATTTGTAGGATGCAGTGACTGAGGCTGAAACTTTACAGAAGTGCAGAATAATTAAAAATTTTTTCCATCTGAGAAACAGCTCCAGGAAACAACAACAGAGTTTCCTTCATAGATACATTTAACACCAGCAACGGAAGCAAGATCCAAGGACACTTGCAAATTCATCCCTTAAACGGGATTTTTAAAAACTTCAATAAAATTCAAACATGTGAACTACCTGCTATAATAACCTGGCATTGTGCTCTAGGGTGGGGAGCCAGCCACTCAACCTAAGACTGTAACACTGGGGATGTTCACAATGGGGATGTTCTCCCACGGTAGGAGGCCCTGGGCACATGGAGAAGGCCAGAAAGAGACTGCAGTCGGAGGGGGGGGGGAGAGAGCAGTCAGAAAAGGTGATCTGAGGGGAGGGGGTTTTGAGCAGGATCTTAAAAGGCAAGAGGCCTCCTGGGCTAATTCCTGAAGGGTAAACTTGGAGGGGGTCTCCAGGAGAGACACTAACACGGACTAATTATAGACTAATAAGCTAATGTAGGCTAGACACCTAGCACATCTGGAAAGCAGGTATTCAGCATTATTGAACAGTAAGGTTTTAAGCACCGAGAACTTTTAAACAGAGTTGCTGGAAGGTGTTCATTCCTGGCACACTGAACACTTACTGTGCTCGATGATAACAGTACACCAACTCTGCTGGGGCCCCATCTCTCACTGACTCAAGGTTTGTGATACAAAATACCTAACATAAAATGTACCCTTTGAACCATATTGAAGGGTACCATTCAGTGTCACTAGATAGGTTTACAGCACACCTTCTTCAGGATGTCATTCACACCCAGACCCATAGCCCTTTTCATCACTTTAAACTGAAACTCCAAAGGGAAGCAGTAACGTCATTAACCCTGGGGTTAACTATTTTGATGAATACTCTAAGTGAAGGCTTTTGATTGGCTTTGGAAGTGTAATGTGCTGTGTGAACTGGGAAGCATTGGCCAGATAGTTGGAAACTAAGACATATTTTATCCATCTGACTACCTTGGCTTCTGTTTCTGTTGCTGTGATAAAGAACTCAGACAAAGGCAACTTAATAGAAGAAATTTTACTCTTGCTCACAGTTTAAGGTATAATCATGGTGGGGAATCAAGGTAACAGGAACTTTCAGTGTGTGCTGGCTAGTTTCATGTCAACTAGACACAAGCTAAAGTCATCAGTGAGGAGGGAGCCTTACTTGAGATAAGATCAGGCTGGAGGCAAGCCTGTAGGGCATTTTCTTAATTAGTGATTGATGGGGGAGGGCCCAGCCCATCATGGGTGGTGCCACCCCTGGGCTGGTAGTCCTGAATTCTATAAGAAAGCAGGCTGAGCAAGCCATGATGCAGCATTCCTCCTCTGTGGTCTCTGCATCAGCTCCTGTCTCAACTTCCTTCAATATGGAAGTGTGAGCCAAATAAGTCCCTTCTTCCCCAACTTGCTTTTGGTCATGGGGTTCATCACAGCCATAGAAACCCTATGACACAGTGTCTGGTCAGGTTCCATCGGCATTCCACTTACACAGCCCAGGATCCCAGTCAGGGTATGGTGATACCCATAGTGGGTGGGTCTTCCTTCCTTAATTAACAGTCAACATAATCTCCCTCCAGTACATCCAGAGGCGTATTACCCTTGGTTGTGTGTAAGTTGACAATTAAGACTAATTATCACATTTGGCAAGGATGCAGAGTCTCATTTGTCAGGTCTCTAGGCTCAGAACAGAACCAGACAGACAGACAGATAGACAGACAGACAGGTGATAGTGTGGATAAGTCTGAAAATAACACCCAGGGGAGGTAGGTGGTCTGGGCCAGCAAAACCATGACTTGTACGTTGCTACCTGTTTCAGACCCTTCAGATGCTGGGTGTCTATCCATGACACATCCCTAGACACCTTTAAGCTCCTCCTCTTTGATGTTGCTCTGGAAGCAGAAGCCTTGATTCAAGCTCTGGGCTTGCCACCTCTCACCCCTGATACCGTAACAAGCTTTCCAGTCTCCCTGCCATTGTCTTCTTCATGAGACACTGGAACTCTTCTGTCTCACCGTGTTTACGTTTCCAGTTTCAGAAGCATCATTTCCTCCTGCTCACACACTGTAGCAGCTCCACAGCAGGGTGAGCTGCTCACCAGCTCTCAGGGGAAATAGGCTTTTTCTCTACTGTTCATGCACTGATGTCAGACCTGAGCTAAGCTGGTGGAGCCTGGGTTGTGCACTTGAATACTGATGGCTCCAATTAGGGAGAAAGAAGAGGCTCTTGGGCTCCTCTGTGTAAGTCCATCTTGAGCGAATCGCTAGGTGAGGGAGAGAAGAAGGGGTGGGGAGAATAATTTGTTGGGATAGCCTTGGCTATTTTCCTCACCCAGACTGTAGGACTGGCATAAGTGCCCGTGTGCACAGCATGTCCTTTCATCCCATTTGCACAAAGAAAGCTTATTCAAGAAAATGTTTATGTTAATGAACGAAGTCAGGTTATGCCATTGTTTTTCACCTGATGTTTCTAACCCTTTTCATCTGCTGAAAGAATTTCCTAGCAGATGTCTGAGCTTAGAGTCCAGAGGTTGATATCTGAGGTCTTGTTACACTGTTTAAAAAGAGACACAGATTGCCACCCATGGTCGTTTGCTTTGCTTGCATTTTTCTCCAAGAGATGCATATTACCTGATTCCAACAGGGACCTTTTCAGTTCTCCTTAGCATCATATAGAGCATTGATAACACAATTTGTAAAGGTACCATGCCATTTACACACAGATAACTCATTTTCTTCTTGGCAATGTGTTTGTGTTTCCAGACATTTTCAAAGCCTCCACTTTGATGGTGACTGTAACCATCACATCACAGCCTTTGAACAGAAGAAAAGAGCAGAGATCAGCTTCCAAGATGAGCTTGGCTGTTTCTTTATTTTTTAATTTCTGATTCCAGGTAACGGGACACTGATTGGAGCATCTGCGAACGTTGTTTGTGCAGGAATTGCAGAGCAGCATGGGTATGGGTTCTCTTTCATGGAATTTTTCAGGTACTCTAAATATTAAAAAATAATCATTTAAAATACTTCCTTAAATATCAGGTTCTTAAACTAATTTAATAAAAAAAATGCACCAATGCATGATGCTGGACACTTGGATATTCATGATTTGGTGATTAAAGACTTTGGTACAGGTGATATCAACTCAGATCAAGGCATATTTGTTACTAAAATTAGCTTCATCATATTCTGAATGATTTGGGTTGAAGAAATGGTTAAGAAATGGTTGTAAGCTTGTTGGACACTTCATGATTTTACATTTTGAAAATCTTAGTTGGGAACAGATAGTGAAGGTTGTGAGTGCGTAGAAAAAAGATGTTAGCAAGGACTCAGGAATAATACTGAAAACTAGGGCCAAGCTAATCGTGCTGAAGGCAGGCTGGAAGTAGGTGTTTCATGTGTGAGCACTTTGCAGGAGAACTGCACAGAGATGGACTCAGTGTTGTCAGGGATACACTTGATATCTACCAGAGGAAATCTGTTCCAGAGAGGCTAGGCTCATTTTTTGCTCTTGGTTGCCTGTGTGTCTCAGTTTCCACGGCCCAGGTGCACTTTCCAAGCAAAGAAGGGAGAGGAATGGAAGCAAGGGGCCCCTATGAAACAGTCCTGTCATAATGATCTTTATTTGGTGTAGAGTCATGAAACTGCAACTTGGTATATGCACAGAAATGGGCTTCTGCCAACCCTTATGTGAAGAATTCTAACATAGGTTTGGGTAAGTGGCAGAGAGACTGTGGCTCTTGGTGACAGTCATCCCTACCCTAGAAACTTGTTCCTCTGCAAGGCAATTGTTGCCTGGGTCTGAGCTTGGACAAGAGCCCTGGCTGTCACACCTACTTGAGGACTAAGATTGGTGTCTTAGTATAATGGACTGTAATAATCAAGACTCTCTGGAGGATCAGACAGTCTCACAGAATAGGTGCCGAGCAGTCAAACAATGGTTAGCTGCATAGTGGAGAGTTTCAGAACCTAGTAACTGTTCTGCACATGAGATGGATGCCTCTGAAGTTCCCATCTGGCACTGAAGGCCTAAAAGATTCCTAGCGAGTCACTGGTAGTCAGCTCATAGTGGAAGGCAAAAGAAGCTGGAGTCACGTGTCCGAAGTGACTAGCAACAGTTACACTTGCTTAGGAAGAAGTGAAGGCAGGCTAGCAGGCAACTTCTTTTTCCTTGTTTATATGTGAGCTAGGGTCAAGTCACTTCAAGGGTGGACCTTCCCCCTACCCCCCCCACCCTGTGCACTTCAGGTAATCCTCTTTGGAAATGCCCCCACAGACGTATCCTGAGCTGTCACTCTTACTCAGTTCTAAATCCAGTCAAGTTGATGATGAAGTTCAATCACATTTCCCTACGTCCTCTAAATTATGATAATGACAGAGTCACAACTACTCCTAAGATGATATGGATGCCACCCATACAACTGAGAAGTCACTAATTCTTTCCACAGAATATGTGACAAAGTCTTTTGAGGAATACTTACTCTTTCTATATCCCATAACTTAAATATGATAACATAGATTTGATATTACTAAAATGCTGATGTTGATGTTATGTTATGTGGTAAAAGAATAGAAGGGAAAGAAAACATGGATATTTACTTAATATATTAATATAGATACAAAGAAATACTCTTCTTTAAACTGTATTTTATGTGTGTGAACGTTTTGCCTGCATATGTGTATGCACAACACATGTGTGTTTAGTACTTAAGGAGGTCAGCATATGACATTGGATCCCTGGAGCTGGCGTTATAGATAGTTATGAGTGCTGGGTATTGATCCTGGGCCTGCTGCAAGAACAAGTACTCTTAACCACTGAGCCATCTCTCCATCCCTACAAATACATTCTTAACAAAACAGAAAAGAAAGACTCACAGCATTTATGTTCCTTAATCATATTGTTTGAATTGGGTTGTATTTCCCATTGAACTTAACCACAAGGCACAGTAATGCTAAGTGATGCTTTATAAACTGCTTATACTTCCTACATAATCTTATTTCTGTTGTGTGATAGAAGTCCAGTTTTCCACAGGTCAGCTGAATCAATCACACCTGCCATTACTTTAATTCCTACTTTATCTTGTTGACTCAAAGACACGAAGAATCCAGAGTAACCATGGAGAAGTCTTAGGGTTCAATTTAGTGGAGATAATATCATGCTTCCATTTGGGAACCATGTCTTCTAGGCCAGCAGAGTAAAATGTTGTTGGAGTAAGAAATAACAATTTTCCTAGGGTATGACTATATTCATGGCCATCTCATCATGCAAAACCTGGGCAGTGCAAATTCAAAACTCTTCATAATATTTCAGTTCCAACACTTCTAAAGTCTAAAGTTCCTTCTGGGATTAAAAAGAAACTTTTAGCTAAGGGTCTATGTAAAACCAAAAAATGAATAAGTTATGTACTTCTGGTATATAACAGCACAGAAGAAATAACCTGATTCCAAAAGGAACAAGACAATAGCAAGGAAAGAATGAACCGAAACAAGACAGAAACCATCCTAGAAACAGTCCCAGGCCTGGCATCTAGAACTCTGGATGGCATGATTCATGTTCTGCCTGCTTTGGTTAGCTTGGCACCTTCAGCTCTGCTCCTGTGGCTTGTCTCTTGGGCCAGGCAATTCATTGCCCTCAGCTTTCCTTTGTGAGTGCCACACATTTCTGGAATCTCCGATCACTTGGAGTCATGGCTGAAACTTAGGCTTCAAGTTTATAGCGTTTCCTTTCAGGGAATCCAGCCCTGCCGTACATTCCCTTACCTCACAGCCTTCTGAAACCTTGGATGAGAACTTTCATAACCCATGATCTTCCCTCTTGTGTGCCTACAAAGTCAGCGCAGTGTGGGTGATGATTTCAAGTTCTGTTGCCACTAGTGACGTCATCAGCCTCTTCCTATCAGAGCTGACATGGTCATGAGTGCTGAGGCAGCTGAACCGGGACCAAAATTCTTCCGGGCAGTTGTTTGTGAGCAGGGAGCCTTTCAGTAACATTCTCAGCTCAGGCTCCTTTCCAGTGAATTTACATGGCCACAGTGTAGCCTTTGATGGGGCCCTGACATCAAGACACTTTGTTGTCCCAGTGCAGAGCTTGGGGTCACATTTTAAAGGTGGTTAAAATTACAGCTCTTTTGTCAGAACCCATCTTGTTTGAAACTTCAAACTTATTTAGGGTCCTTTAATTACCAAACTGTATTTTCCCTATTTTTTTCGACTTTTGCGTTAATTGTAAACCTGGCTAAGATCAGTGAGAAGCAGCCACTCTGCAGCCCCAAGGTTATCCCGTCTTGAAATTTCCTCTAGTGAGCAAATTAGTCCATTGCTTTGAAATTTGGCTTCATTAGAAATTTTAACAAGTGGGGAAAATGCAGTCAGATGCTCTGCTACAGCATCACACAAGGGACCTGCAGTGCCATCTCCAGCAGAGACCTCTTTCCCCCGAAGTCTCACGAGCACTGTTATTAGTATCTGTATCTCTCTCAGCATTCTTTACATTCCCAACAGAACGATCCATTAAAATCTGCTCACAGCATTCGGGAACATCTCGAGGCCACAGCTCCAAACTCTTACACGTTCTCCCACGTACAAGTCCACCCAAACAACAAACCACATCTATAATTCATTAGATTAGTTTATACACTAGGCCTTGGTTATCCAACAATGTCCACCTCCACACCGGAGAGCCACAGTACCTGTTACTAGTTACTCAGCTCACGAAGCTGAATAATTCATCCATTCCAACCCAATGCTGAAAGCCTGCATGTTCCCTGGAGAGCCAGTGCTGAAAGCCTGCACATTCCCTGAGAGCCACGAGTCTTTAGTCCACATCAGAAGACTGAAATCGGCAGAGGATCGCAGCAGCAGTGATGGACACACTTGCTCAGAAAGATGTGAAGGCAGGTGTGCACACACTGCTTCTTCTCCAACCTCCTTACATTTGGCCAGGGTTTGGAAGGTTCTGCCCACTTTGAGGTCAGTTTCCCCTCCTCAGTTTATCCTGTTCTGGCAATGTGTTTACAGACATGCCTAGGAGTATATTTCCAAGGTCATTCTACAATCAAGACCAACTACCACAGTCCATTTTCTTCTTTTTCTTTCCAGGTTTTTCGAGACAGGGTATCTTTGTGTAGCTTTGGAGCCTGTCCTGGAACTCACTCTGTAGACCAGGCTGGCCTTGAACTCACAGAGATCTGCCTGCCTTTGTCTCCCGAGTGCTGGGATTAAAGACGTGCACTACCACCGCCCAGCCACAGTCCATTTTCTATTGCTGTATCACAATATAACAAATACTTAAGTCTGGGTAATTTGCAAAGAATAAAGGTTTGTTTAGCTCAGAATTTTGGAGGCTGAACATCTAAACCATCGGCTGTTGTATCTGCTTGGTGCCTGGTGCAGGCCCTGTTTGCTACATAATAACATGAAAAAGGGCATCCCAGGATGAGACAGAGCAAGTGTGTCAGAGAGCATTCTTTTTTTCTAATAAAGCCAATCCCTCAATAGCCCATCAATTTATTAATGCACAAGATCATTCCATTTATGAGAGTGGACTCCAGATGAGTCAGTTACCTTTCAGTGATGTCACCTCCAAACATTTAACATATGAATTTAGAGATTTAAATTTCCACCATGGAAAATGTGAGGGACAGAGTCCAAAATAGTAAGTTGTCCCCATATAAAAAAGAATGATAACTTCGGGGAGATTTATTATATGAGACATTTCTCTAGTTTATGAGAAACTAGTAACATTGTCAATTTTACTGAGACATTAACTTGAATGACACTTGTGGGAGCCTGAGATGTGGGAAAGAGACAGCGAGCTGCTATTCAAGCTAACGTAGGTGCTAACTGTACATCTTCCCACTGGACTCTGGGTACATTGTTGATCCTGCTGCTTGGAACAAAGTGCAAGATTTAATGCTTGACCTTCCTGTTTAGACTCACATATGCCTCTGCCGATAATGAAAAGAGTAATCCTAAATATGGAGAATTGCTTTACCACTAACCATGGCAGGGGTCTCAGCAGGATGGCTCGCTTCATGCTACAAGCTTCCTATCTCCACCATCATAATTGGGCAGGATCCAAGCCCAGGGCATAGTCAAGAAAGGGGTACAGAGATGAGCACTGTCATGGACAGCCCTGGTAGGCAGAGACCATGACTTGACAATCAACTCTCTCTCATTTCTGGGTTCTTAATTTTTGAAGAGCTAGAAGGCTCTCACCTAAGTGTTCCTCCTTAGTCATCCAAGCACAGGACTCACTGGCCCCTCTACCTTTCTATCTTTAGCGAGAAGAAGGTCCTCATGGAGATTTTAGGGCACTGGTTTGGTGTCTCAGGGAAGGAGGACAGACCTATGCCTCTTGGGAGTGCCTATAATTCAGTATCAGTGGGTGGTATATGTGTGTGTCATCACACTGGAAGGCTTGGATGGCCTACATACAGGAGCCTGTTGACCTTAGGAATTGAACTAGCCTGGTGGTCTAGCCTCACAAGCTCACATTTCTATGAATCACATTTGATCTCCTGAACTGAGATAGAATGCCCCCGTGGTCCAGAGCCACCACTGCTTAGCAACTTGGTGAGATCCTGTTTCAAAATGAAAAACTAAAAGCAGGAGTATGGCTCAAAAGTAGAACTCTTATCTAGCATTCATGAAACCCTAGGTTCAAAGCCCAATATTACAAAGAGGGGAAAAAAAAAACAAGTTGGGCTAAGTTAAAGTAAAATATCTTCAAATCTTCCATTTCATTTTTAAAAACCTTTAATATCCAGTTTGTTTATACAAAGGAAGAACTTTTGATACACATGCTTTGGTTACATTTATTTATTTTACATATATGAGTGCTTTGCTGTATATATGTATGTGTACCACATGTGTGCTTGGTCCCCAAGGCAGTCAGGAAAGGGTGTTATACTCCCTGGAACTGGAGTTATGGATGGTTGTAAACCCCTATGTGGGTGCTGGAAACCAAACTCATGTC
>CABHPQ010159822.1:11495-38864 GCA_902168405.1 Peromyscus aztecus
AGAGAGAGAGAGAGAGAGAGAGAGAGAGAGAGAGAGAGAGAGAGAGACATCTTATCTCCTTTTGAATAGTTCAGGATCCCAGCTCTGGAAATGATTCTCCCCACAGATGGTAGACTTCCCATCTCAATTAACCTGACCAATATAATTCACCACAGGCATGCCCTGAGACCAGCCTTTATCTGGATGTTTCCTCACCCTTACAGGTATGCTCAGAGGCCTGTCACAGGTGGTTCTAGATTCTGTCCAGTAGACAGTGAACACACACCAACACACATGTTGGGAAGTCTGCTGGGAATGAATTCCATTGTATCTATAAGTTTCTTGTTCATTTTGCTGCAGGCCCAGAGAATTTAAAAACTTATCTTTGAAATCTCAATTTTATTAGAATGTCCTGTGGGCTTTCTAACATGTGGGATTTTGTCTTCTTTTAGTTCCACAAAGTTCTCTAGGATCACAGATTTAAATATTTGTTATATTCCTTGCTTCCTGGCTCTCTCTCTATGGAGTCTTACTGCTTTCTATTTAACTTAATCTTCATAAAAATATGAGAATGTTTTCTTTGTTACTCCGGCATCCTTTATTACGTTTTCACTTGACTTTATTCTTTCTGAAGCATCTTAGAATTTAATCTTCATTTCTAGCATAATTAGGTCTTTACTTTGAATTCTCATTTCATGTTTTTGTCTGCTTCTGTTCTTAGTATTTAAAGTTTGATTCAAGTTACTTTTTCAACACCCCCTGCCTCCCAACCCTGTTGTGTTTGAGGGTATATCATTCCTGCAGAGTGCTACAGTACAGTATTGTTTCCTACTTTACATTTGGTATTGGAAATCATCTGTATAGGGTTTTACAGTGTCTTTGAGTTTGGATTCTTGTACTTCATGGACAGGCTGCCAGCTGGAGTCAGGCCCACCACATTCATGGTTAATCTGCAATCTTTGGCCTTCGCTGTAGACTGCAGTTTCTGTCTCCCGAGTTTTGTTTATTTCTTTATAGCTTTGGGAGTTAACTAATCCACCAATGTTTTGTTTCTTTTATCTTACAGTGTTCTCCATTTTCTCCCCTTACTGCTTTCCCACTTCCTCCCTCGGTCCTGAATGGGTGCGTGCGTCTGTCCTGCTGTTTTCTGTCTTCTCCCCAGCTGTCAAGGCCATCGTGCAGAGCCCGTGAGCGGCTTCTCTGCACCCTGAGTTGTTTGCAGCAGCTCTACCTTCAGGTCGGCCTTCTTAGTTCCAGCTGTTGTTTCCTCAACTTTAGAAACTTTGTTGCTTTTTTCTCTTTTGATTAAGTTTTCCTGGGCTCTGCCAGTTGTTTGCACAGGCTTGGGGCGGGTGCATGAGAGGAGAGAAGAGTCCTGATAAGAACTGATGTTTGTTCATGGCCCCTTATGTTCTCAGCTAGACTGACAGGCGTGAGATCTATGTGGTTTAGTACGTCTTTCATGTTGATGCATGAGTGTACTGTGGCTGCTTTCACGGTGCCTTCCAGAGATCCACCCTCCTTTTGAAGACAGGGATATCATTAACCCCCGTATTGTACTTCCATTCTTCTGCCGTGCCCATGTACCCTACCCTTCTCCCCAAGAGCATCTTTGCTATATACTTCCTGGAAAGGATAAATCCTTTTTTTTTTCATTGAAATTAATTATTTATGAGTAGAGATTATTCTGATGCTCTTTTCTTTCACTGAGCTTAGAAATGTAGTCTTCTGTGTCTCTTCCCACAGGGAAATAGAATACCCCTTTCACTCCTACTCACACAGTATACACACATCTATAAAAGGCTGCTTTATCAATTGATAATGTAGACTTTTTGCTATCTCTTTAAATGTGGAGACGTGTTAAATTAATTTTTTATGGAATCGAGTTTCTGTAAAGTCTGTCTCTACATTTTGTTTTCTTTTGAAATTTTTTGGAGCATAACTAATTTCTATGAGGCTTTAAAAAATGAACACGCTGATAAAATGAAGCAAAAAGTGAAAATATATCCAGAAAACAAACTGTTTAGAAAACACTATTCCTGAAGCAGATTTAAAGACAACGTGGCTTTACTTATTGTGACCACTGGCCAGTACTGTCAGAATAAGATTCTTTGTAGATTTATAAAACCCACCTAGCCACTGCCTCTGGGACCTCTGGCTAGACATTTTTATTTTCTCAAAGGTCGCTGCAGATGCTAATGTAATACAGGGTCATTTCTAAAGGTTAAGCATTATACTGCGTGCACAGCCTTACAGTACCAGAGTCAGACACCTTACTTCCTCCCGAGGCCTGAAATCACACTTACAAGACTCATGGTTTTTAGATGTGAATTTTAAACTTGGTCTTATCTATAGATTTTGACAAAAAAAATGGAGAAAAAGAAGGGAGAGAGAAGAAGGCCATTTTCCATGTAGCTCTTACCCTGCTGGAAAAGTAGACATCTGTCTTCTTGGAGCAACAGATATCTTTTGTTTCTAAATTTCATTTATCATCATCATTGCCATTATCCTCCTCCTCCTCCTCCTCCTCCTCCTCCTCCTCCTCCTCCTCCTCACTACCACAGCCATCACCATCATTGTGTGTGCATGTATCCATATGTACCATAAAGCAGGTGGAGGACTCAGTTCTCACGCTGGTTAGACAACCACTTCCACCTGCTCTGTCCCCTTGCTGACCCAGTACAACAGGACATTTTAGCTTTCACTTGGACAAAGACATTCTCCACTCATATCCTTGTTCTTAACAGCAACACGAGAAACCTCCCATGTTGGTTTGTGCTAAGACTTCAGTTTAGGGCTGCTCTGACTTGGGTATCTTGAATATAGCATGCTACTGATCAGCCATCCCGAGAATGAATGTAGTTAATGGCACAGGAGATGGGCAGGTGGTGAGCTCTGGAGGGCTACCTGAGACAAGGGCAAAAGCATCCTGGATAGATAAAGGAAGCTTCAAAACCCAGATAACCATGGGAGGGTGCAGGAGAGGGGACACAGAAAAGTTGTGCTAACCATTTATTCATTTTGTTCCATATTTTTTCTTTTATTCTTCTCTTGTATATTACATCCATACCACAGTTTCCCCCTCCACTCCTCCCCCCCATGTCCCACCTCTATCTCCCCTATCCCTCAGATCTACTGCTCCTCCCAGGGGTATTCATTGAACATGGCCTAACAAGTTACAGTAAGACTAGGCACAAACCCTCATAATAGGGCTGGACAAGGCAATGGAGTAGGAGGAAAGGGGTCCCAGGCACAGGGAAAAGAGTCAGAGAAACCCCCCCCACTCCCATTGTTGGGGGTCCTACAAGAACACCGAGCTATACAACCATAAGGTATATACAGAGGACCTAGCTCAGACCCATACAGGATTGATGATGGTCGCTTCAGTCTCTGTGAGCCCCTATGAGCCCTGCTTAGTTGATTCTGTGGGCCGAGTTCTTGTGCTGTCCTCGATCCCTCTGACTCCTACAGTCCTTCATCCCTGTTTTCTTCAGGGTTCCCCGGCTCTGCCTAGTGTTTAGCTGTGGGTCTCTGTTGCTAGAGTTTTCCTGCCTGGCCCGCGGTCAGGATAAATCTCTTTCACCTGCCAGTCCCACAGCCGCTCAGACCCAACCAAGTAAACACAGAGGCTTATATTGCTTACAAACTGTATGGCCGTGGCAGGCTTCTTGCTAACTGTCCTTATAGCTTAAATTAATCCATTTCTATAAATCTTTACCTTGCCACATGGCTCGTGGCTTACCGGCATCTTTACATGCTGCTTGTCCTGGCGGTGGCTGGCAGTGACTCCTTCAGCCTTCCTGTTCTTTTAATTCTCTCTGTTAGTCCCGCCTATACTTCCTGCCTAGCCACTGGCCAATCAGTGTTTTATTAGCAACACATTTGCCATGCAGAACATCCCACAGCAGGTCTCTGCATCTGTCTTATCAATTGCTGGATGACACCCCTCTGATGACACTTAGGATAGGCACAGATCTATGAGTATGCCAGAATATCATTAGGAATCATTTCATTGACTTTCTTTTTTCCTTTTTGCCAGTCATGTTTGGTTCTATCCTGGGTCTTTGGGCTGTCCTGCCTCTGGTTCCTGGCCATCCAGGCAGCGGCTGACTTGGGCTCTATCTCGTGGCATAGGACTCAAGTTAGACCAGTCATGGGTTGCCAGCTCCCACAGGTTCTGTGCCGCCATTGCCCCAGCACACCTTGCAGGCAGGACAGAGTGTAGGTGGAAGGTTTTGTGACTGGTTGGGTCCAGTTCCACTGCTATCATCTGTTTATCTCTTATGTATTGTGCCATTATAGTTTTACATCAACTGATACAAGCTAGAGTTATCTGAAAGGAGGGAAACTCAACTGAGAAAATGCCTCCATAAGATCTGGATAGAGAGCATTTTCTTAATTAGTGATTCATGGGAGAGGGTCCTGAACATTGTATGTGGTACTATCCCTGGGCTAGTAGTCCTGGGTTCTATAAGAAAGCAGGCCTTGGCAGACCATGGAGAGCAAACCAGTAAGCAGCACCCCTCCATGGCCTCTGCATCAGCTCCTGCCTCCAGGTTCCTGCCCTGTTTGAGTTCCTGTCCTGACTTCCTTCAATGATGAACAGTGATATAAACATACAGTCAAATAAACCCTTTCTTCCCCTACTTTTTGGTTATGGTGTTTTATCACAGCAATAGAAACTCAAACTAAGACATGTATGTATTATTTTATTTCACTCTATATCTCTTTATACTTATTACTTTCTATCTCTCATCTATCTTTCATCTATGTATCTATGTATCATCTATTATCTGTATGCTATCTATAAACTGTCTACCTATTACTATCTATCTATCTATCTATCATGTTATTTACCTATTATGTGTATATTACTTATTCTCTCTCATATATATGTGCATATATACATATATATAAATATATATATACACATTCCTTTCCTTCTTTCTTTCTCTCTCTCCCCCTTTCTTTCCCCACTGCATCTACCTAACACATACTCTAATGCCTTCACCTTTGCTACAAGCCTGCTTTGTTTTTTCTTTACTTTTATGTCTGTAGGGGCTTCTTGTCCATGGGACCCTGGCCCTTGTTCTGTACCAAGGTTTTTCTCTTGAGCCACCAACTAACTCCCAAATCATGACTCAGAGATTTAAGATTAGTTATGAATGCTTGGACTTATGCTTGTTTCTTGCTAGCTCTTATAACTTAACCTGTTTCTCTTCATCTACATTTTTCCTCAGAGCTTTTAAACTTTTTCCTTCTGTATGTCCTGCTGTGTCTAGCTGGCTGGTGGCTGCCTGATTGACTGGTCCTGAGCATCTCCTTCTCTTTCTCCCTTGTTCTCTTCATTCTTCTTCTTTTCTTTCTTCTGGATTTCTCCTCCTACTTATTCTCCCTGCCTGCCAGCCGCGCCTATTCCTCTCCTGCCTAGCTATTGGCTGTTCATATTTTTATTAGACCAATCAGGTGCCTTAGGCAGGCAAGGTGAAACAAATGCAACACACCTTTACATCATTAACAAAGGCAGCAGAAACAAATGTAACACAACTTTACACAGTTAAAGTAATATTCCACAGCATAAACAAATGTAGCACATCTTTGCCTAGTTAAAATAATATTCCACAACATTGTTCTCTGGAACTGCCTTCCCAAGATGAGCTGTTCTTTCCCTAGACAGCTTCACATATTCTTTTCTGGCAGCAGCATGGCTCATCTTAAGAATGACTTAGCCGACAGGCTAGGGCAGCTATTTTCTGACTGCTAAGTCTCAGAGAACCCCTAACATTCTCAGGATGCTGGAGAACCCTGAATTTCATCTTTTACTTGATGCCAGAGAGAACTAGCTCTCCTTTCTAAGATGTGCAGCCGCAGGCAGGTGCAATCAGCTTCTGCTACGTACTGTGAGCTCATTCCAACATTTCCTCAGACTCAGAAGAGAAGTCTGGCCCTGAGGAGGCATCTTTAGGCATTACATTCACACTTAAATGGGTAGTTTTCATCACAGTCTTTTGGAGATTTTGCATTCGGTTTGAGTGACAGTGGTGTTTTCCAGCATGAGTTTGTCTGGGTCACCTGAGCATCTAAATGTATCTCATCAGCACTTCGAGATCTACCAGAAATAGCTGAGTGTTTGGGAAGTGGTTTTCTGTGTGAATTCTTTCTGCCTCTTCCACAAATATTCTGTGAGGTTCTGAGCATAAAAGTGACAGGCTCCTTCAGTGTGGGTATTGTCCTCAGGTGTCCGCCATTAAGAGTGGCTGAATGGTGTGGTCCAGACCAGGACCACTGAGAAGGCACTGGTATGTGATGGAGCCTGGTCCAGCTAGAGTGGAGAAGGCCACCAATGCGAAGTCACTCCCTGTGAGTGTCTTTAGAGAATCAGAATCACTCAAAGAGAGAGTATCTGAGAGTGAGTGTGGAGAATGAAACAAGAGTGCCACAGTGCCACCCAGGGCAGGAGGTGATACATTCTGCTGTCATTTTAGATTCAGTCCATTTTCCATTCTATCATTCACAAGAGTGGATGAAAAATGTGACAAACCCCAGTCATAAGGCAAGTCCAGCAAAATCTCTGTTGAGTTATAGAATTTACCCTAAGAATGCCTTGTGCTATACATGCCATTTTATCCAATTTCTTTATTGAAAATCTGTCAGTTTAAAGTAATCAAAAACATGAACAGAAATTCATTTTTAGAAATTCAAGTCTGTATTTTGAAAGATGATTTACTTTCCTTCTGATTTAAACAACGATGTGTTTGTGTCTGTTAATGTCTCTATATTTAGCTTTCTAATCTTTTAATAACACACCAGTTTCCCACTAACTTTAAAATGAAACCCCCTTTCCTTCTAGAACTTAAATAGCTCAGTCTCTGCTGTCCTGTGAACTGGACATTGCAATTAAATTTATAGCATCTTCATAGTTTCCTTTGTATTTTTTCCCTTAAATGACTCACAGAAATTACGAAGAATACAGGACCAGACAGTCCAATTTCTGCATGTGAGATTTCTCCAACACAATAATTTCTCTCCATTGTTCTCTCAGCTTCTGGAAGACAGCGTTATCTCCTTGAATTTTTTTTTTATACTAAATTTAGGCTTTCCAAACACTGGGGTTTTACTTCAAAACTTATGCTAAGAATCACCTATGAGATTTTTTTGAAATAAATATTTTCTATTAATCTTTGAGAATCTCATGAAATGTATTTTGATCATATTCACCCATTCACCCCTCCCAGACCCACTTCTGATTCCCTGTCCCCAACTTCCTCTTATTTTTTTTTAAATTTAGTGATCCACTGACTCCAGTTTGTGGGGTCCATATGTGCATTGAGTGGAGGTGGGACTGAGGGAAGCTTCACATCACATAATTCTTCACACAAAGAGGATTGTTTCGTCTCTTTGGAGGTGAATGTTTTTGAAAATTTTAAAAGAAGAAAAGTATATTCTGGACTTGGAATGAATAGTACATTCACTAAAGTAGCAATTCTGTAGGACAAAATAAAACTGTTTTCTTTAAAATGCAGCTTATCTTATAATCAACATTAATAAAAAATGTTGACACAGGATCAGTCCGAAGGCTTCTGTAGAAGGTCTTTATGGAGAACATATATAGACACGTGTACACTGTGGCTGGGTGGTTAGAAATAACCCCCAAATATTATTTAAATCAAATACTGTGCACTGAGATACCATTTTCTTCACCAAATTAGAAAAGTTTAAAAGTTGTTTATATGTTATTTATTTGTATATTATATGTTAAATATATTTGTGCTGTACATATATGACCACCTGCTGAAGCATGGTAGACCTACCAGGAACCACATTTTTAAGATCTAACTCTCCCTCCCTTAGAAGCCATCAGCTGTCTAAAGCTCTTCAGCTAGAGCTTAGGAACCCCTGTCCCCTCCATGCTAGAGTGTTGATTGGCTTGAGTTTGTACAGGTCTTGTGCAGGCAACCACAGCTGCTGTGAGTTTATGAGCACAGTGGTCCTGTCATGTCCAGAGGACACTGTGTTTGCTCTGATGGTACGGAGGAAGTGTGGACAGGGTTGGAGTGTCTGGGGACTTTTACTTTTTCCAGGTTTGGTACTCATGAGGTGGGGGAAGTGTGGCAGGAAGTCCGGGCCTCTTATCTGTCTTAACTGCTTGTTCATAGTGTGATGGAAATGCGAGTGAGGGGTGGCAGGCTTGGGAATCTCTTATGGTTCAAACCAGGTGCTAGAGAGTGGGGGAAGTGTCTTTAATTTTTTTTCATTTCCTTTTCCTCCATGTCATTCTTCAAAATAAAGTTCCTTCTGAGAAATAGTCAACATTGACTGTTTATAGTAAACATATGCATGTCTCTCTGAGTATATATTGTTTTAAAGTACTGAAAATGGGAACTATTCTGTATGCTGTTATGCACCTTGTTTTATTTAAACTTAATAATGCAGCTCAAGGGCAGTCCCTGTCAACATTTATGTCAGTCATCACTCTCTAGAGGTCCACTGTGCTGGGTCAGCCTGTGGGGTGAATGTGTTCCTAGACTCTACTGGACTTGTCATGATGCCGGAATACGCACCCGTCTCTAGAACACAGAGGGATAGGCAGACTTGCTATTGTAAAGATTCTTGATACCACATTCACTTGATTATTTCCAGATTACCCAGCATGCTCCTCACCACATGAGATAATAGAATACCTTCACCAAAACTGTAGGGAAGGTATTTTAACATTTAAACATTTATTTAAAAACAGATGTATTTATTTTAGGTATAAATTTTTAAACTTTCCTACTTTGGTAAAGAAAATGGTATCTCAGCGCACAGTATTTGTTTAAATACTATTTGGGGGTTATTTCTAACCACCCAGCCACAGTGTACACATGTCTATATATGTTCTCCATAAAGACCTTCTACAGAAGCCTTCAGACTGATCCTGTTTCAACATTTCTTTATTAATGTTGATTATAAGATAAGTAGCATTTTAAATTAAACAGTTCTATTTTATCCTTCACAACTGCTATTTTAGTGAACATACTGTTCATTCCAAATCCAGAATATATTTTTTCTTCTTTAAAAGTTTTCAAAAACATTCACCCCCAAAGAGACGAAACAACCCTCTTTGTATGAAGAATTCTGTGATGTGAAGCTTCCCTCGGTCCCACCTCGACTCCATGCGTCCTCTTTCTCCTACCACTACAGACTTGACTAGCAGGAAGATATGCACCACGGCTTCCCCATGGCCGTCCCCCCAAAGCCCCCTCTTAGTCACCCCAGTCCAGGCAGTCTGCAGCTGCTTCTCTGTAAGACACCCCACCACAGCCATGCTTTTTTCACTTTCCAGAACACAGAAACTGGAGAAAATATTCTTACATATTCGGATCTTGACATTTTTTAAAAAGGAGCAAAGGAAGATAAGAACCACGAGGTGTAAAGGTCATTAAAGCTCATTAAAGGAAAGTACTTCATCTTCATTCAAAGCTTTCCAACCAGGAGAAAATATCCATCACATCACTGTAATTACAGCGAGGTCTAATGGGACATTGAAATTCATGATGTGCTCCAAGGAGACTTCAGTTACATATTTCATACTCTCAAGATTAGGACTAATCTTGGCAAAGTGTTGATCAGGGGTTAGGAAGAAGCCACTCAAAGCTACAGGTAAAAGGAACAAATAATAGTCTGCTGTGTTACAAGATCCACAGTAAAACATTAAGATAGAGAAAAAATTTTAACCAAAGTTAAAAAGCAAGAAAGAAGATAGATTTTGTAAATAGAAACCAAAAGTCATGATACTAAAGACCATGAAAATATTAGACTGTAGAATATAAAAGTATATAATGTATGGCGGTAAATAAAAGACAATGGTGATGGACCGAGAATATAAAAGCATAAAATGTGCCGGGTGGATCCCAGCATTCAGGAGGCAGAGCTGGGTGGATCTTTGTGAGTTCGAGGCCAGCCTGGTCTACAGAGCAAGCTCCAGGACAGGCACCAAAACTACACAGAGAAACCCTGTCTCGAACCCTCCCCCCTCAAAAAAGCATAAAATGTACGGCGGTAAATGAAAGACAATGGTGATGGACACAAGATGTTCAATGCTGCCTCTGACAGGACAGGAGCTGGTGGACATGCTTACCATGTTCTCTCTCTCTCTCTCTCTCTCTCTCTCTCTCTCTCTCTCTCTCTCTCTCTCTCCGCTTTCTCTCTACTTCTTTGAGACTTTTGTACAATTTATGTTGAACATTGTCACCCCCCACCCCAGTCCTTCTATCCTCCTTCCCTGCTCACCCAACTTTATGCCTATTCTTTTAAGGGAGTCTAATTTGTGCTTCTCACATAGCTTTGGGTGCATGGCCTTACTCTGGAGCATGGTTCATCTACCGGGGTGACATCCTTAAAGAAAACTGACTTCACCTCTCTTAGCAACTATCAATTGCCAATAGCTCTTCAGCTACAGGTGGGACTTCAGGTCCACCCTGCCTCCATGCTGATATTTTGTCTGGCTTGAGTTTGCACAAGTCTTTGCATGCTGTCAAATCAAAGTGAGTTCATATGTGTGACTTTACTGCTACATACAGAAAATGATTTCCTTGTCGTCACCCACTGCCTCAGACTTTTACAGTCTTCCCATCCCTCTTCAGCAATGATCCCCGAACCTTGGGTGGACGGGGTATGACAAAGATGTTACATTTCGGACTGAAAATTCCACAGTCTCTCACTCTCTGTATCTTAATCAGTTGTGGGGCTCTATGTTGATCACCATATACTGCAAACAGAAGCATCTCTCCCTGAAGAGAATTGAGAGATGTTCTAATCTATAGTTATAATGACAAGTCATTAAGTGTTGATTTCATACTATGTCCATTTAGTAGAATAATAATAATAATAATAATAATAATAATAATAATAATAATAGTAAGTTATCTACTGGGTTCTGCAACCTTTCTGTTTACAGGTTCTTGGCCAGATAATGGGGCTAGGTGTGGGTTTCATTTTGTGGAATGGGATTTAGATCTAATGAGAAAGTAGTTGGTTGTTTCCACAACGTTTGTGCCACGATTTCACCAGTGGGCATATCTTTCCAGGCTGGTCTTGTTGTAGCTGACAGGGTTCATGTTGGATAAGACTGATGATTACTTTCCTCCTTCGGCTGAGTGCAAAGCACCTTCTAGCAATGTGAAAGCTAACTAGCAGGGATCAAGTCTCCAGGTGCACACCAGCTTGATTTCCCACATTCTGACTCAAGTATGTGGCATCCTCAGCACAGGGTTTTACTGCACTTGACATAATTTAATAGTAATGATGTTATTTAAAAGTTTTTAAGTGTCCATTCATCACGCATAGAAAAACTATTATCAAATAGTGAGAGATTTTAAACACTATATGCATTTGATTCAGTCTTTTAGATTATTTTATCACTACCATAAGAACAGGCATGTTCATATTGAGATTCATAGAAATAGGAAATATCCTATGGAAAAATGAGATGATGATAAACCCATCATAAAGGACATGCCAGGCTCATGGAACATGCCATTAGCTGCCCCTGTGGGCCCCTGCAGGACAGGGAGAGGCAAAGGACACTTCACAGACACTTCCCATAGGCCTGGTGGGTCTGGAACTTACTATGTAGATCAGTTTGGTCTGGAACTTACAGAGATTCTCCCACCTCTGCCTGGGATTAAATAGTTTTTTCAATGACTGTATATTAAAAAAAAGTATGTTTCTCTTTGTGACAGATGCCATGAAGCCAGGGTCACATTGGTGCCAGTTTCCTAAAGAAAGATAAGCTTTTGTCACAACTCTTCCAAGGCTATGAAACAACACTAAGTTGTCTTCATTTGGTGATTGACTTATGCACAGGACAAAGAAATCTGAGGCTCTGAGGTTCCTAGGTTTCAACAGTTGGTGACTTTTTGAACTAGGTTATGTGGATTGGGGTTTCATCTGATGATATGAGGGGCAGCTGAGAGAAAGTTGCAAAGATAGGGAGTCATGAGAGGGCTGGTGTGAGCAGACTGATGGAGGATCTCAGGACGTGATAGGAAAGGAGGAGATACCGATCCTTATTCAATAGGGAAGGTAGGGTGAGAGCAGACATCTTCTCCCTAGGAAGCCTGTGCGCAGGCTTGGGTTACAACAGTCCTCTGAGAACCTCCTGCTCTGCTCTCTACTGGGCCATTTTCAGTTCTGCTTCATGTTTGGGCCCAACTGTCTGCATGATGCCAAATGCACAGCTTTCCCCTACTTCAGGGAACACACTCCCAAGCCATGGAAGGTATTCAGGACAGGAGTGTCAGCCTCACAGAACATCAGTTCTACTAGGATATGGTAGTCATTCCATAGCCTTCCCTACAGCCCATGCACAATCTTCTCATTTTGCATGTTTTCCAGTTCCTGGACAGAAAGCCTACCCTACCCAGATAGTTTGGTGGTAGGATGGCTTTTCTGAACCGGGAAGGAAATGCCGCCTCCCAGTGGTCCTTCCCTTTGGTATTGCTTGTCTTTATGGGTCCTGACTCAATAGTGTCAGCTCAGGCAGAAGGTTACCACTCATACTTGCTCTTTTCTATCCTCACCTAAAACTCTGCACAGCTCTTGCCATCCATCCATACTATTTCCCATCCAACCTAAGCAAGTGTGAGTGCCTCCATTTCCTCCATCACATGTGGGCTTGCCAGACCAGAAAGGAATGCACCTGCCCTTGTTCTATACTCCACGCCCTTGTTTTATAGTCCACGCCTGTATTCATGAAGCCTCACTTGGCATTTTTCACTCGGGGAGTGGTGAGAATGGATACCTACTGTGGCTAAGTGCTGGGTAACTTGACTCCTAACCTAGTTAGGGTTATTATTGCTCTGATGGAACATCATAACCAAAAGCAACTTGAGGAGGGAAGAGTTTATTTTGCTGACACTTCCATGTCACTGTGCATCATCAGAAGCAGTCAGAGCAGGTACTCAAAACAGGGCAGGAACCTGGAGGCAGGAGCTGATGCAGAGGACATGGAAGGGTGCTGCTTCTTGGCTTGCTCTTCATGGCTTACTCAGCCTGATTTCTTATAGAACCCAGAACCACCTGCCCAGAGGTGGCACCACCCACAATGGGCTGGGCCTTCCCAGACAAACTTACAGCTCGATCTTATGGAGACATTTTCTCATTCAGGGTTCCCTTGTCTTAGATGACTTTAGCTAGTGTCACGTTGACAAAAAACTAGCCAGCACGACTCCCATTCCCTTTGCTCAAAGTGTCTCCCGTGTCTCCTTCTGAGGCGTGGTGAAGCTAGGTGCAAAGCAGTTGTCTATCATTTAAAATGGACAATGGCTTGAGCTGCCTTAGCGTCTGTGTGTCAGGGAGAATTTGCATCCCGTCTCCAGAGAGTCAGTGTTGCAGGGCCCTTTGAGTAACAAATGAGAAGGTGCAGATTTACCTTGAGACAGGTGGCAGGCCTAGGGATGGATTGCTTGCTTTTTTCAATCATCTTGGGGAAAAGAACTTTAAAAATAACTCTCTCTCTCATAAAGAGTAAGAAATTTTCTGGAAAGAAAATCCTGTGTGCCATCCAATTTACTCTCTAGAGAGAAGTTTTCAAAGGTCTTTTTTGTTTTTTAAATTTGGTCATATAACGTGAATATGAAGACTTACACAACATTCATTTGTCTTGTCCCTGGAGATGCTTCCTGCCCCAGGGATGCTAAAAGGGGCAGAGTTGACTGTTCCTTCTTATTCCTCACCACTTGGCTGTTAGTACTTACTGCTCCATGACTTGGTGTATACATACATGTATGTGCTGTGTGTGTATGTGTGTGTGTATGTTTGTGTGTATGTTTTGAGTGTGTATGTGTTTGAGTGTATGTGTTTGTATGTTTGTGTGTGTGTGTGTATGTGTTTGAGTGTATAGGTGTATGTGTATGTGTATATGTGTTTATATGTGTATATGTTTGTGTTTGTATGTGTTTATGTATGTGTGTGTATGTGTTTATGTGAGTATGTGCATTTGTATGTGCATGCGTGTGCTTATGCATTTCTCTCTCTCTGTCTCTCTGTCTCTCTCTCTCTTTGTGTGTGTGTGTGTGTGTGTGTGTGTGTGTATGTGTGTGTGTGTGTGTGTGTGTGTGTGTGTGTGTGCATCTCCTTTTGAGGCATGGTATACAAAAACTCTCTGAGAGACTCTTTCGTCTGAGACATGTGAGGGTAAGTCAGCAGGTGTGGAAATAAGACCAGGTGGGGAACCTAGGTGGAAAGGTCACATGGACTGAGTGGGAAGCACAGACGTGGCCTGAGAGACCATGTCAAGAATTTGGATGGTTTTCTTGATGCTCTGGAAACTGATCAGCAGGGTTTTTATTCATTTATTATTTTTATATGTCAACACCATCCTCTTACTCTGTAGATGGGCATCATGGCAGTCAGTGGTCAGTTAGGGGGCATCTAGTTGTTTGATCAAGAGCACTGAACTGGATGGCAGAGGCTGGATGGCTTGGCCATACTCCTCACGGATCTGAGATGGTTGCTGAGGTGGGCCTGACTGGAGAGCAAGAAGAGCCATGGTCTTCACAGCTGGTGTGGCTACCTTTAGGGAGGGCAGGAGATGGACTAGAGTGTAACTGTGAAGGGGCCAATGGGACACCAGTTAGCAGATGGAAAGCCAGGCTTGGGTGATGTCAATACCCTTTATATGAAGGTTTGTCTGCTGTCCATCAGTTATTCTGTTCTTTTTTTCTTTTAATTGAAAATAGATTTTTTTCATACAACATATTCTGATTATGGTTTCCCCCCTCAACTCCTCCTAGATCAGTCCCCTTCCCTTCTCACCCCACTCCATATCCTTCCTCTCTCTCCCATTAGAAAACAGGCATCTGCTGGGCAGTGGTGGCACATGCCTTTGATCCCAGCACCTGGGAGGCAGAGGCAGCAAGAGTGGGGTAGTTTTGAATTCGTTGTCTAGATTTCTAACCAGTTTTTAAATTGAGTTGTTTGTTTTCTTGGTTCTCATTTTTTTAGTTCTTTATATATTTTAGGTATTAGCCCAGTATTGGTTGTGTACTTGGTAAAAATATTTTGTAGCCTCCTGTTTGTCTGAATGAGTGTCCTTTGCTACACAGAGACTTTTCAGTTTCATGAGGACTCATTTATTAATTGTTTGTTTCTCTTAGTGCCTGTGCTATCAATGTTCTGTTCAGAAAGCTTTTTCTTTGTCAATGAGTTCAAGACTATCCCCCACTTTCTCTTCTATCAGACTCAGTGCATCTGGTCTTATGTTGAGGTCTTTGATGCACTTGCAGTTGAGTTTTGTTCAGGGTGATACATATGGATCTATTTGCATTCATCTATGTGCAGTCATCCACTATGACCAGCACCATTTGTTGAAGATGGTGTCTTTTTTTCCCAGTGTGTTTTTCCGGCTTCTTTATAAAAAATCACGTGTCCATAGGTGCGTGGACTTATGTCTGGGTCTTCAATTTGATTCTATTGGTCAATGTGTCTGTTTTTATGCCAATACCTTGCTGTTTTTATTACTATCGCTCTGTAATACATCATGAGATCTGGAATGATGATACTGCAGCAGTTATTTTATTATTCACGATTGGTTTAGCTATCCCAGGTTTTTTTGTGTTTCAATATGAAGCTGAAAATTGGCCTTTTAATTCTATGGAGAATTGTGTTGGAATTTTTATGGGGATTGCATCAAATCTGTATATTGCTTTTGGCACAATAGCCATTTTCAGCATATTAATCCTATTGATTCATGAGCAATAAAGACATTTCTGCCTTCTGACAGCTTCTTCAATTTTTTCTTTAACATCTTAATGTTTTTATTATACAAGTCTTTTATTTGCTTGGTTATCCCACGTTATTCCAAAATGTTTTATATTATTTGAGGCTATCATGAAAGGTGTTTCTTATCTCATTTCTTTCTCAGTCAATTTGTCATTTGTATATAGGAGGTCTACTAATTTTTGTGTGTTAATTTTGTATCCAGTTACTTCGCTGAAAGTTTTTTTTTAATCAACAGTAGGAGTCTTCTGGTGGAATTTTTAAGGTCATTTAGGTATACAATCATATGATCTGCAAATAAAAATATTTTTGACTTCTTCCTTTCCTATATGTATCCCCCTGATCTCCTTCAGTTGTCTTATTGTTCTAATTGAGACTTCAAGTGCTATACTGAAGAGGTTTGGAAAGAGTACACAATCTTGCCTTGTAACTGATTTTAATGGAAACGTTTTGAGTTTCTCTCCGTTAAGTTGATACTAGCTATGGCCTTACTGTAAATCACCTGTTTTATGTTGAGGTATGTCCCTTCTATCCATAGTCGCTCCAGAATTCTTATGAATGGATGTTGGATCTTGTCAAAGGTCTCTTCTGCATAGAATGAGATGATCATGTGGTTTTTGTCTCTCAGTCTATTTATATGGTGGATTACATTTATTGATTTACATATGTTGAACCATCTTTTCATCTCTGGGAAGGAAGCCTACTTGAAGATGGTGGATGATCTTTTTGACATGTTTTTGTATTCAGTTTGCAACTATTTTATTGAGAATTTTTGCATCTATGTTCATAAGAGAAATTGGTCTATAATTCTTTTACTTTGTTGAGTTTTATGTGGTTTTAGATATCAGGATAATTGTGGCCTCACAGAAAGGATTTGGTGATATTCCTGTGTTTCTGTTTTGTGGAATAATTTGAGGAGTGTTGGTTGGTGCTAATTCTTCTTTGAAAGTCTGGTTGAATGCTTCACTGAATCCCTGTTCTCTATTGGGAGACTTTTAATTACTGCTTTTATTTTACTAGGGGTTAAAGTCTGTTTAAATTGTTTGCCTGATCCGGGTGTAACTTTGGTAGGAGGTATATATCAAGAAAAGCATCTCATTAGCTATTTTTAAGGAGACAAATGTCTCCAAAGTCTGGGCCACTATTAGATTGAAAAAGTAAGTTTTTTTTTCCTTCTTCAGAAAATGTCTTCTTTCCTACCAGGCATCTTCTTCTGTGTAAAGAAGCGTGTTAGTTAAGCTTGCATTCTCGGCATTGATTTATCACATCAGTTTTATCAGATACGGACAGTCCATTGATGGGTGTAAGGATTGAGCACAGACAGAAAGTGGGTACTCACACCATCATGGACAGCAGATAGGTGTTCCAGGACAGAGATAGACCCTCCATACATGCAACATGGACTCTCTACACACCAGAGGTAGATCCTCTACATATTGAGGTAGATGGTCCACACATGCCGGGTTGATCCTCCAACTAACCACAAGATATAAACCCCCCACATCTGCTAGATAGACCCTCCACCTCCCAGGCCTCAGGGAAGTTCTGTCCTGCTCTCTGGCTTGAAATGCAGCCATGAGAAGGTGGCGGTAGGGGTGTCAGGGTACAACCCCCATATACATTTCAGTCTCCTCAATTTAGCTCCAAACTGGCCACTTCTCTCACAGATTATTTGCTTTTGGGTGGAAACCAGTTTTAATATCCTAAGCATCCTTTGTGCATTTTTGAATCGTGGTGAGACCTCACACTCCTTTCAGATCCCTTGGATGTTTAAGGTTCAAACACACCACAGTGAAAAATAAAACTTTCTACTCTTAAAAATTCTAGGTCTTTTCAGTGCATGTCAAGGGTCATGTGAAGGTTTTGATAAAAGATAAAGTTAGAAATCAGTGCTTCTGCACCCAGGGCTCTCTTTACCATCCAAAGGTCAGGCACATGGCACCTTTGTCCTGCTGAACTAGGAGGGTATGCGCATGCCAGGGTAGCCAGGCAGTAGAACTGGAACTCTTCTGAAGTGCACTGATATTTGAAAACATCTGCTTTCAGTCTGTCAGGAAACTTCTACTGTAATTACCTTCAGGGGCCTGGCGGAGTCATGTGATCTTAGAAGTAGGATGGGAAGCCAAGGCTTCATCTTTCTCTTCCTCTTTCCCTCTTCCATGCCCAGTTAACTCTAAATCTTGACAGGGCCATTCCACAGGTGTATGGGTCTGGCCCTCCAAGAGCTCCTCACTGTCAAAACTTGACTCTTGAATCTTGAAATTCTGAAGAGCTTTTGAACATGGGCCTCAAGTACCTCTCCTCCTTTGGCTGTGCTTTGAGAAGTAGTTGTTATTGTACCTCCCATCACTCACCATACATACAGCACCTGTAGAGTGTCCACACGGAAGAACTGATTTTCCCTGGACTAGTTGTAAGGGTAACTGTGCTACCCTACCATGATGTCAGCTTCTCATGCTCCTCACTCTCTAGCACTCACGGTCCCCCGAGGCCCCTCATACAGCCTGCTCAGCCCCAGTGGTCCCTACCTCACTTATACAAATGCTCTGTTAACTCCTCCCCACCATCACTGCCCCTTCCAGAGTAGGGATTCCCATTGCTTTGATGTCTGTTTGGTGTAGGAATCAATGATAAGCACCGTTAAGCAACTAACCATGCCGTCCAGTGTTTTACTTCTGTGTAGCTAGAGGCAAGCTCAGTGAGGTTCTGCATGGTAATAGAGTGAGGAGAAGTAGGGCAGAGCTTTGTGTCAGAGAGAAGTGAGGGAAATATACAGTGCCTGAGTGTGTGAGCTCCGGAATGCCTGAATGTTCTGTTAAAGAATGGACCAGACTCCAGCACTGTTACTCCCCTGAAAAACCTTGGGACACTGACTTGGTGGCTTTGTTCTATTTCTTGGTCAAGGGAATGAGTGAGCGCTGTCCCTATGTCTAGTCTCCTTCCTGGCCTCCTCTCCAGATGCCTTCCATTATTGGGACTTTAGTTGACTTGCTTGCCTATAAAGAGGAACAAGATGGTTTTCCAGTCTTCCGTGATGGGCACATTTTAGGACTCTATTTTAGTCACACGCCTTTAGGAAATAAAACTTCAGTGTAAATAATGAAAATACAAAAGAATGTTCTAGGTGAAAGTGCCCTGGGCACTTTCCTTTTTATACTTAGGAATAGTTCTATTTTTGTCTGCAAGAAATTGGGCCTTTACGATTTCACACACCAGAAACTGGGCAGTTCTTTCCCTTGAAGTTTCAAGAAAGAAAATTTAGACACAAGTATCTTGAAGTCTCAAATTTGTATGATTTTGCCTTCCTGTGCAGAAGTGCCAAGAAGAAACACGTATTAAAGTCCCCAGTGAACAAAATACAGTGTCCAGCTTTCAGAACATACCACAGGGGACAGAGGTAGAAGTCACAGCTACTCTGACAATTTCTGAGTCAAGTTATACTTAGAGATTTGCTAGGGGATTTTTTTCCCCAAACTAAACCAGCAAACATTTTATTGCTGTTTTTAATATTTTGCTGTGTTCTGCCATAGTCTCTTAATGTTTTAAAAATGTTTGTTTCTTATATGAGTGGCCCATTCCTCTGTACTGCTAAATAGTACACCATTCTGTGGATTTACTGAATTTCATTTACATGTCTCTTTTTAAAATACAATTTAAATTTTTTAATTTTGGGCAATTCCATATAGGAGTAATGTATCATTTCCAACCCTCCAACTTGCCCTGTATTTCCTTCACTCCCTTTCAGTTTTATGACCTGTTCTTTAATTATCAAACACGCGCGCGCGCACACACACACACACACACACACACACACACACACACCCACACACACACCCCACAGGCATGCACATACGTACATATATATACATGCACACCCACACCCACAGTCTCTTTGGGCCATTTTCAGTGCTTGACTGTAAAGTGTCCAAGGACTAGTCTTTGCATGCACGTATCTGTCCTTTTGAGCAATTATCTGATCATGTGATGACTGGTCAAAGGCTAAATGTGTGATTAGTTTTCTAAGTGTCTGTGTTGTACACAAACTGACAGTTTTAAGGTATTTGCCAAATGTTATCTTCTATTCCTACCAGTAGTGGGTAAGAGTTTCCATTTCCATGCATTTTAAATATTTTCAATTGTGGCCATGAATTACATTTCACCATATGTTTTCCTATTGTGGTAAAACACATGCAATAAAAAGTTAACTGTTTTAAATAGCATAGCTCAGCAACACTCCAGACATTCACACTGCTGTGTAATCAGCAGCCCTGTCCATCTACTGAACACTTTGCATCTTGCAAAACAGATGCTGTGCCAAAAGCTATTACTGCCCCCATCCCAGTTGGAAACCCACCTCTGTACTTGCTTTGTGTTTGTGTGTGTTTGGGGTGTGTGCACATATATGTGGAGGCAAGGGTGACTTCAAGCAGGTGTCTCTCTTGACTTTTTTCCCACCTTAGTTTTTTTGAATCTACATCTCTCAGTGAGATCTTGGGTTGGCTGATTTGGCTAGACTAGCTGCCCAATGGTCCTTAGGACTCTACTCATCTCTTTCATCCAAGCACTGAGATTACAGAGTACCCTGCCACACCTAGCTTTTATGTGGATGCTGGGGGTCGAACACACATCCTCATACTTGCACCATGAGCGTATCATCAACTGAGCAACCTCCCTGGCCCCCCCACTCTACTTTATGAATATCACTGCTCAAGAGCTCACATGGATTGAGCTGCATAGAATTTACCATTTTGTGACTGGTTATTTCACTCTTTCCCATAAGTTTATCTGTGTTACAGCATGTATCTGGATTCCCTTTCCTTTGAAGGCTGTTAACATTCCACTTTGTAGATGTCAAGGATTGGATTATGTCCTATTTTTTTCTGTTTTAAACAGTATTACTATGAGTGTAGATGTAGAACTGTCTATTTGAGACCTTAGTCAACTCTTGGGTGTATATCCAGTCACTTCTAGTTTGGTCTTATTGTAGTTTTAATTTATGCTAGATATTTGTTTGTTTTCTTCATGTTAGTACTGGGGATGGAACCAATGACCTTGTATTTTGCAGGCATGCTTTCTAGTATTGAGTTATGTCCCAGAGCATGCTCCCTTTTATACATTTTATTTTGAGATAGGATTTTGCTAAGTCATATAGGCTGGCTGTGCACTCTCTCCATAGGCCAGATAGACTGGTGTGTAGATAAAGCTCAGTGATGAACACTTGCCTAACATATTCAAGACCCTGGGTTCCATCCCCAGTATCTACTTTCCCCCAAAAATGTAAATAAGAAGAAAGTGGAAAATGAAACAGGAAGCATAAAAACAATAGTCAATTAAGTTATTGACTATATCTTTCAGAAAACCCCTGAAATTGGTAAACATATAGCCACATTGATGCATAAAGAACTAGAGAAGACAAAGCAGCAACACAAGGAGGAGACAAAGCACAGAACCAGCAAGAGTGTGAACACAACACAAACTCCTTGAAGATAGAAGTTATCAAAGTTGACTCAAACAGAAAGGGCAGAAATGCCCTATATTTTTTGTAGTATTTATTTATTAATTTTTCTTTTATTCTTCTCTCATATATTACATTCTGACTGCAGTTTCCCCTACCTTCACTCTTCCCAGTCCTCTCCTCTCTCTCAGATCCACTCATCCTCCTGTTTCCTTCACAAAAGAGCATACCTTCTAGGGATATCAACTGAACATGGTATAGCTAATTACAATAAGACTAGGCACAAGCCCTCACTCATATCAAGGTTTGATGAGGTAACCTAGTAAGAGGAAAAGGGTCTCAAGAGCAGGCAAAAGAGTCAGAGATACCTCTACTCACACTGTTAGGAGTCCCACAAGAATACCCAGCTACACAACCATAGCATATATGCAGAGGACTTAGGTCAGACCTCTACAGGCTCCCCGGTTGTCGCTTCAGTATCTGTAAGCCCTGGTTAGTTGATTCTGTGAGCAGTGTTGTTATGGTGTCTGTGATCCATCTGGCTCCTACAGTTCTTCCTCTCCCTCTACCATGGGATTCTCCAAGCTCTGCCTAGTGCTTGGCTTTGACTGTCTGCATCTCCTCCTCTCAGTTGCTGGATGAAGCCTCTCTGATGACAATTATGCTAGTCTCCAGTCTACAAGTATAGCAGAATATCATTAGGAATCATTTCATTGACTCTTCCCCCCCCTTCCCCAGTTGTGTTTCATTCTTTCCTAGGTCTCTGTGCTATCCAGCCTCTGGTTCCTGTTCCTCCAGGCAGTGTCAGGCATGGGCTCCTGTAGCATGAATCCTAATTGGTCTTAATAATAAAAAACCGTAGTCAGATAGCAGGGTGAAAGATGAAAGATCAGAGAAGCAGAGCAGACAGCCACTAGAGGGACTTTTTTTTACCTCTACTGAATCCTCAGCCTGAAAAAGCCAGCTCCTGTCTTCACCCTGCCTTATCACTTCCTCTCTCCGCCCAGCCATATCACTTCCTGTTTCCTCCTCCCAAGTGCTGGGATTAAAGGTGTGTGCCACCACTGCCTGGCCTCTAGTGGTTAGCTCCGCACTCTGATCTCCAGGCAAGCTTTATTTGTGAGAGCACAAACAAAATATCACCTGTCATGTTGTGGGCTTCAAGTTGGACAAGTCATTGATTGGCCACTCCCACAAGTTCTGTACCACCTTTACCCCAGCACATTTTGCAGACAGAACAGATTATAGATTGAAGGTTTTGTGGCTGGGTTAGTGTCCCAGTCCCTCCACTGGAAGCCTTGCCTGGTTTCAGAAGATGGCTGGTTCAGGCTCCATATCCCCCATTGCTAGGACTCTTTGCTAGGATCACTCTGATAGAATCCAGTGAGTTTCCATTGTACTGAGTTTCTACCTCACCCCTGAAATGCCCCTGAATTCCAGTGTCTCTCCCAGTACTCTCTCCCTCCATCCCTCCCCACCACCTGATCCCTCCTGTTCTCATCCCCACCCACCTCCAGTCCACCTTTGAACTCAATTGTATTTCCCCTTCCTGGGGAGATCCATGTGTTTCCTCTGGAGCCCTCCTTGTTACTTAGCCTCTCTGGATATGTAGATTGTAGCCTGATTACCCTTTACTTATAAGCTAATGTCTACTTATAAGTGAGTATATACCATGTTTGTCTTCCTTGGTCTGGGTTACCTCACTCAGGTTGATATTTTCTAGTTCCATCCATTTCCCTGCAAATTTCATGATTTCATTGTTTATAACAGCTGAGTAATAATCCATTGTGTAAATGCACCACATATTCTTTATCCATTCTTTGGCTGAGGGACATCTAGGTTGTTTCCAGTTTCTGGCTATTATGAATAAACCTGCAATGGACATGAGTGAGCAAGTGTCCTTGTGGTAGGATGGGTATATGCCCAAGAATGGTATAGCTGGGTCTTGAGGTAGATGAAGTCCCAATTTTCTGAGGAACTGCCATATTGATTTCCACAGTGGCTGTACAAATTTGCACTCCCACCAGCAGTGAATGAGTGTTCCTCTTGCCCCACATCCTGGTGAGCATGAGCTGTCACTTGTGTTTTTGATCTTAGCCATTCTGACAGGTGTAAGTTGGAATTTCAAAGTAGTTTTGATTTGCATTTCCCTGATGGCTAAGGATGTTGAACATTTTCCTTAAGTGTTACTCAGCCATTTGTGATTCCTTTGCTGAGAATTCCCTGTTTATATATGCAACCCCCTTTTTAAATTGGATTATTTGGTTTGTTGAAGCCTAATTTCCCGAGTTCTTTATATATCATGGATATTAACCCTCTGTTGGATATGTAGTTTGTAAAAATCTTTTCCCATTCTGTAGGCTGCCATTTTGTTCTATTGACAGAGTTCTTTGTCTCACAGAAGCTTCTCAATTTCATGAGGTCCTGTTTATTGATTGTTGATCTTAGTGTTTGCACTATTGGTGTTCTATTCAGGAAGTAGTCTCTTGTGGCAATGCATTCAAGGCTATCCCCCACTTTCTCTTCTGTTAGGTTCAGACTATCTGGTTTTATGTTGAGGTCTTTGAACCACATGGACTTGAGTTTTGTGCAGGGTGAAAATTATGGGTCTTTTTGCATTCTTCTACATGATGACATCCAGTTAGACCAGCAACATTTGTTGAAGATGCTTTCTTTTTTCCATTGTGTATTTATGGCTTCTTTATCAAAATCAGGTGTCCATAGGTGTGTGGATTTATGTCTGGTCTTCTATTCAATTCCATGGATCAACCAGTCTGTTTTATGCCAATACCATGTGGCTTTTATTAAAATAGCTCTGTAGAATGACTTGAAATCAGAGATGGTGATACCTCCAGAAGTTCTTTTGTAGTACAGAATTATTTTTGCTATCCTAGTTTCTTTTTGTTTTTCCATATGAAGTTTAATATTGTCCTTTCAAGGTCTATAAAGAATTGTGTTGGGATTTTGATGGGGATTGCGTTGAATCTGTATATTGCTTTTGGTGGGATAGCCATTTTTACTATGTTGACCCTACTGATCCATGAGCATGGGAGATCTTTCCGTATTCTGATATCTTCTTCAATTTCTTGAAGTTTTTATTCTTCAAAGTTCTTCAAAGGCTTGAAGTTTTTGCTGTTCAAGTCTTTCACTTGCTTGGTTATTGTTACCCCAAGATATTTTATATCATTTGTGGCTATTGTGAAAGGTGTTGTTTCCCTGATTTCTTTCTCAGACATTTGCCATTTGTATGTAGAAAGGCTACTGATTTTCTTGAGCTAATTTTACATCTAGCCACTTTCCTGAAGGTGTTGGTATGCTGTTGGAGTTCCCTGGTAGAATTTTTTGGATTGCTCATGTATGTATCATATCATCTGCAAATAGCAGTACTTTTCTTACTTTCCAATTTTTATCCCCCTGATCTCCTTCAGTTGTCTTATTGATCCTGCTAGCACTTCAAGTCTCTATTGAATAGATATGGAGAGAGTGGACAGCCTTGTCTTGTTCCTGATTTTAGTGGAATTGCTTTGAATTTCTCTTCATTCAGTGTGATGTTGGCTATTGGCTTGCTGTAACTTGCCTTTATTATCTTGAGGTATGTCCTTTGTATCCCTAATCATGATAACATGAAGGGGTATTGGATTTTGTCAATGGGTTTCTCAACATCTAATGAGATGATCATGTAATTTTTTTCAGTTTGTTTATATGGTAAATTACATTGACTGATTTTCTTATGTTGAACCACCCCTGCACCTCTGGGTTTAAACCTACTTGATCATGGTGGATGATCTTTTTGATGTGTTCTTGGATTCTGTTTTTGAGTATTTTTACATCTATGTTCATGAGGGAAATTGGTCTATAATTTTCTTTGTTGAATCTTTGTGTGATTTGGGTGTCAGGGTGACTGTGGCTTCATAACATAAATTTGGCATTGTTCCTTCTGTTTCTATTGTGTGGAATAATTTGAGGAGTATTGGTATTAGTTTTTCTTTGAAGGTCTGGTAGAATTCTTCACTGAAACTATCTGATGCTATTTTTTTTTAGGGAGACTTTTAATGACTACTTCTATTTCCTTAGGGGTTATTAGTCTATTTAAATTGTTTATCTGATCTTAATTTAACTTTGGTAAGTGTTATCTATCGAGAAAATTATCCACTTCTTTTAGATTTTCCAATTTTGTGGAGTATAGGTTTTTAAAGTATGACCTAATGAGTCATTGGATTTCCCCAGTGTCTGTTGTTATGTTCCCTTTTTCAGTTTTGATTTTGTTAATTTGGATATTTTTTTTCCTTAGTTTGGATAAGGGTTTGTTTTTCTTGTTGATTTTCTCAAACAACAACTCTTTGTTTCATTGATTCTTTGTATTGTTCTCTTTGTTTCTATTTTATTGATTTCAGTACTCAGTTTGATTATTTCCTGCCTTCTGCTCCTCTTGAGTGAGCTTGCTTTACTTTGTTCTAGAGCTTTCATGTGTGCTGTTAAGTTACCTGTATGAGATCTCTCAAATTTCTTCATATAGGCACTTAGTGCTATGAACTTTCCCCTTAGCATGACTTGGATTGTATTCTATAAGTTTGTGCATTCATTTTCACTGAATTTTAGGAAGTCTTTAATTTCTTTTTTTTTTCTGCCTTGATCCAGTAGTCAATCAGTAGAGTTGTTCAGTTTCCATGAATTTGTAAACTTTCTCTTGTTTCTCTTGTTGTTGAATCCCAGCTTTAATCTATGGTAGTCTGATAGGATGCAGAGAGTTATTTCAATTTTCTGTATCTGTTGACACTTGCTTTGTGACTGAGTATGAGGTCAGTCCTGGAATATGTTTTGTGAGGTGCTGTCAAGAAGGTGTATTCTTTTGTGTTTGAGTGAAATGTTCTGTAGATATCTGTTAGGTCCTTTTGGTTTATAACACCTGTTAGCTCAGTATTTCTCTGTTTAGTGTTTGTCTGGATGACCTGTTCATTGATGAGAGTAGGGTATTGAAGTCTCTCCCTTTCAATGTGTGAGAGTTGATGTGTGACTTAAGCTTTTGTAATGTTTCTTTTGCAAATGTGGTACCCTTGCATTTGGGGCATAGATGTTAAGAATTGAAAGATTATCTTGGTGGATGTTTCTTTATTGAGTAAGAAGTGTCCTTCCTTGTCTTTTTTGATTAATTTTGGTTTGCAGTCTATTTTGTTAGATATTAGAATGGCTACATCAGCTTGTTTTTTAGCTCTATTTGCTTGGAAAATCTTTTTCTAACCCTTTAAAGTGGGGGTAATGTCTATCTTTTCTGTTGATGTGTCTTTCTTATATATAGCAGAAGACTGTATTCTATTTTTGTATCCATTCTGTTATCCTGTGTCTTTTTATTGGGGGAATTGAGTCTATTGATATTGAGAGATGTCAATGACCAATGATTATTAATTCCTGTTATTTTGTTGTTGGTGGTAGTGTGTGGGTATGCATGGATGTGGGTGTGTATGTTTCCTCTCTTTTGGTTTTGCTGGTGTGAGACTATTTATTTCCTGTGTTTTCATGGGTGTAGTTAACCTCCTTGGGTTGGAGGTTTCCTCCTAGTATCTTCTGTGGGGCTAGATTTGTGGATAGATATTGTCTAAATTCATAGTTTTCATGGAATATCTTATTTTCTCCATCTACGGTGATTGAAATTTTTTCTGAGTATAGTGATCTGGGCTGTCCTCTGTGTTCTCTTAGAGTCTGTAGGACATTAGCTGAGGCCCTTCTGGCTCCATTGAGAAGTTGGATGTGATCGTTAATAGGTCTACCTTTGTATGTTAGTTGACCTTTTTCCCTTGTAGCTTTTAATATCCTTTCTTTGTTCTGTATGTTTAACATTTTGAGTATTATGTGGCAAAGGGATGTTCTTTTCTGGTCTAATCTATTTGGTGTTCTGTAAGCTTCTCATACCTTCATAGTCATGTCTTTCTTTAGGTTAGGAAGCTTTTCTTCTATGATTTTGTTGAATATAATTTCTTTTTCTTTGAGCTTGACTTCTTTCCCTTCTAGTCCTATTATTTTTAGGTTTGGGCATTTCATAGTGACCCAGATTTCTGCAAGTTTTGTGTCAGGATTTTTTTAGATTTAACACTTTATTTGACACACACACACACACACACACACACACGTATATGTATATGTATATGTATATGTATATGTATATGTATATGTATATG
>CABHPQ010159822.1:38874-50140 GCA_902168405.1 Peromyscus aztecus
ATATGTATATGTATATGTATATGTATATGTATATGTATATGTATATGATTTCTATCTTATCTCAATGCCTGAGATTCATTCTTTCATCTTCTGTATTCTGTTTGTGATGCTTGTATAAGTAGTTCCTGTTCACTTACGTAGATTTTCCATATCCAGAATTTCCTCAGTTTGTGTTTTATTTATTGTTTCTATTTCCATTTTAAGGTCTTGAACAGTTTTATTCATTTCCTTGAACTGTTTATTTTTTTCTTGGCTTTCTTTAAGAAATGTATTCATTTCCTCCATTTTTTTGTTTATCTTTTCCTTGATTTCTTTAAGGGATTTATTAATATTCTCTTTAAGGACCTCTATCATCTTCATAAAGTTGGTTTTTGTGTCATTTTCTTGTGCTTCAGCTGTGTTGGGGTATTCAGGTCTTGCTGTAGTAGGATAACTGGATTTTGGTGATGTCATATTGCTTTTGCTATGGTTGGTTGTGTTCTTACACTAGAGTCTAGGCATCTGGGTTGGGGAAATTATAGATCTAGGTGAGAATTTCTGAGTTTGTCTTTGTTGAATGGGTGTTTTCTCCTTTGATTTCTGTTTCCTCTCTGGTCTTCTGGACCAGAGGGTCCTCTGCTGGAGTTGTGTGTAGGTATATGATGATGAGTGGAGGAAGGGCTGTTCAAGATGGGCTGGGTGGGCACTGAGGAGGTGGGGGCTGTTCATGAGCAGGGAGCTTACCTGGGGCTCTGGCCTTTGGTGGAACAGGAGAGCTTTGCCCTGAGCTGTGGGTAGGTCAGAGGTTCTGGTGGTAAGCATGACCTCTGATTGTGAGGGGCCTCAGAAATGCCCTATTTATTTTTAAGAGCTAAAGTAATAATTGAAAAAAAAAGACTTCTCACAAAAAAGAAGAATATACTCAAGTGGATTTACTAGTGAATTGTCCCAAATAGTAATTCTATACAAACTCTTTCAAAAGAGTATTATAAAAGATGATACATCCAACCCATTTAAGGAGGCCATCATTATTATATATGTAAAACAGAAAACAAATTAAAGGAAAAGGAAACTAGAGGATAATATATACATATGTTATTATTGTATTCTAATAAAATATTAAAAAGAATGCTGCATCATGACAAAGTGTGGCTTATAAGGAATATAATATATTTTGCTGTGTCTATAATTACAAAAAAGTCATCTCAGTAGATTCAAGAATAGCACTTAAGAAACCTAACAAAAATTCTCTCCATAAACTAGGAAAGAAAAGTGATTTCTCAAATTCACAGCAAATAGGTTGGGGTTGGAATGGGTTTGGGTGGGGCATGGGGAAGGAGAGAGGGAAAGAAAAACACAGTAACATTAGATACAATAAGAATGCTTCCCGAGATCAGGAAAAAGAAAGTCTATGTTGTTACCATTTCTATTCAAAACTATAGTGGGGATAAATAACCAATTTATCATACTGAAAATTGTAGACAATTCACTTAGGCAAGAAAATGAAAGGTGCACACACACTGAAAGAGATGAAGGTGAACTGTATTTATGTAATAGATTTGATATAGTCTATAAAATACTTCTAAAACCAATCAATAAGTTTAGTAAACCTTTAGTAGGCTCAAGTCAGTATACATACTCTTAACATTAAGAGGGAGCTTTGGCTCTATTGTATGAGACATCTACTTTTTTTGACAATTTTGCCACATAAATGCATTATTGATTTATTTCATTATATTAAAAAATAAAAATAAAGTACATGTTGCATGAGTTCTAATTGGTCTTAATAATAAAAACCCAGAGTCAGATATCAGGGTAAATGCTGAAAGATCAGAGAAGCAGAGCAGCCCTCTACTGGACAGTTCCTTTCTCCTCCTGGCTTATGTTCCTGTCTCCACCTCCCTAGTGCTAGAATTAAAGGTATGAGCCTCCACCGCTGGCTCTGTTTCCCTTTTAGACTAGGTCAATCTCATGTAGCCTTGAACTCTTGATCTTCCTGCTTCCTCCTTCCAAGTGCTGAGATTAAAGATGTGAGCCACCACTGCCTGGCCTCTATGGTTAACTAGTGGCTAGCTCTGCCCTCTGCCCTCCAGGCAAGCTTTATTTGTCAGAACACAAACAAAGTATCATCACAAGTATATGTTCATAAAAGTCACAAAAAGAAACCAGAATAACAAAAACAAAAAACCCAACACAACATTGAATCTATAAAATACCAAGAAATAAATCTTACAGATGTAAAAACTCAAAGCAATATCTTGTTGTAAAAAAAGATGCAGCAAAAGGAGGGAGCTTCCTCATATGTGGTCACCATGTAACGTCCTGTTGCTAAGAAGACGACTCTCTCCAGTTGTTCTGTAGAATCAATGTCCTTCAAATATGATAGATAAAAGATCACAACCTTTAAAATATGATAGACAAAGGCTCACAGAAGCTGCTGTTCTCTTTGTCTTTTCCCCCCTGAAAACTCCATTTTCAAACTTCTCATGGAATGCCAAGATGATACTGAGAAAAACAGAACAAAATGAAGCAGCACTTCCTTTCAATAATAGTATCAAGGTACTTCAGCAATGACATGCTACTGTAGTATCGGTACAGATGTAAGATAGATCAGAGAGGAGATGTGGGGGTATTGCCAACATCTTTCTGCTATTGATTGGTCGTGCACCCATGAAGTCCCTTGTACTCTGGTCCCACTTGTCTGACCACATCTTCCACAGTGCTCCATCTTTGCTCTAGTCTTTTTTTTTGAGCATTCTAAACCCACTGCTGCCCCAGCATCTTTGTGGATTGACTCCTGTCTCAACTGTAGTTCACTATTCAAGTCCATGACACACTGTGAACTGAAACTTCCAAAATTGTGAGCCCAAATACACATTTTTCTTCCTAAATTACTTGTATCAGTTACTTCTTGCAGTGAAAGGAAACTTGAACAGAGGTTATCAACAGTCACCAATAAAACAGGACCATTCTATAGCAGATTGTCATTGAGGTTACATGAGTGTTTCCTCTCTGTCTTTCATAGGATTTTATTGCACAGTGGTTGACTTTAGGGAGACCTGTGAGGTGACAGCCTACCTGCTGTGTTGATGTGATGTCATGGGAGGTGACAGCCTACCTGCTGTACTGATGTGAGGTCATGGGAGGTGACAGCCTACCTGCTGTGTTGATGTGATGTCATGGGAGGTGACAGCCTACCTGCTGTACTGATGTGAGGTCATGGGAGCTGAGAGTTGCCCTACCTGCTGTGCTGACCTGAGATCAGTGTTGTAGACGTGTGATGTGGCAGTAAGCAACTTTGGCCTTATGATAGAAAACCTGAAGAGGGACCTTCTGCTTTGGGTGACCAGGGATCATTGAGCCTGCCAGTGTAAGGTCATCTCAACATCTAAAACAGCATCAATAATTACAGGATCTTGTAACCTTTGTAGATTTACAAGGGCCTACATTTACAAAGCATTTGTCAAAGCTTGGTTAGGAAGCATAGCATCTAATGTGGCTGAGCAACCACTTATAAAGGCTACAGCTTTGAGTAGTGTGTTTAGAATTGATTTCCCTGATGATAATCCAGTCAGTCTTAAATAAAGGGAAGAGTTATACACGTTGTTGGATCAGCATTGCAGTTGGATCTATGGAGAACAAACAATGCCTTTTATTAAGTGGATGAGCTTTCAACAAGCGCCCTAAAATATGATTATTTTTCATACTATAAAATAGATGCTAATTTCGGTGTCAGACTCTGGGAAAGAGGAGGGCTGTATCTGTTTGCTGAGAGTTCAGTTACAGTCTGGCCTTTTGTAGAACAGCCTGAAGGCCCAGCAGTGCTGACTCACACATTCATTCAACATACATCAGACACTGACCACATGCACCATTCCAGCCCTAGGCATGTAACAGGAAGCACCCCAAGAGCCCTGTTCTTAGGAACTCGTTGCTATAGCTGGGAAGGAAAGAACAAACAAATGTGTGTACCACAGGCAAACTCTTTGTAATCAATGGACAGGCATCTGCAATGTGACCACTGTGTGTGTTTGTAATGACACATCAATTAAGACAGGTTTGGAAGGACTGCTAGAGTGAGAAGGAGAAAGACTGTTTCCAGCCCTGTCTTACATCAGAGGACATGTCAGTCTTCCCAAGTACTTGGTCCTTTGAAGTCATCATACAGGAATTATTTTGAAGAAAATTTTACCAAGCGAAGAAAGCCTGAGAATGAAGTTACATTGCATGAGTATGTAACATGATCTTGGATCTTCAGAGATGAAAGGTCCTCAGTGCTGCTGCTCAGTTCTCACAAGCCTTGCTTGGGTCGGGATAGAGAATCTCTAAGATGTTTGTCAATCAGTCTTGAGCTAGTGAGAGAAAATGGCTTCCTAAAGCTTGATCCTTCATCTTCTCCCAGCTCTCCTCTATGACTTTATGTCCTTTTTTATGTCTTCTTCAACACAGTGATCATTCACTGAAATCTAAATATTCAAGGTTTGTAACGTTTACTCTGAAGGTGATGTCCTAGTTGTAGCTCCCATGTACCCTGGTGCCTGATTACCTCTTTGCGCTCATCTTCCTGCCTTGTCCTGGTACAGGCAGGTGTCTTAGATTCCCAGGAAAAGAGCATAAGAAAATAAATTGAATATATACAAGGAATACTATTCGTCTGTGAAGAAAAAAAAATCATGTGATTTTCAGGACCATTGATAGAACTGCAAGTCATTATACAAAATGAAGTGAGTCGGGCCCAGAAGGACAAATATACATTTTCACTTAAGAAACTAAGAGGAAAGGTTTGTAGTAGTAAAGAGTGAAACAGTGGCTCCCAAAGCCTGGGGCATGTGTAAGAGAGGTAGATATAGAAAAGAGGGGTAAGAGGTTACAAAGGATAGGAAAATTAACTGTTAGTGCTCTATAGCACAAGGAGATCACTAGGATTAACACAGGTTAACCTGTGCTTCAAAATAGCTGCCAGAGAGGATTTGAAATGACTTTCCTGTGGTTCAGTTACAAGAGAAAGTGCTTCCTGAGAGCTCATGTGATCGTAGACTGGTCTCCAACGTGAGTACTGGGAACTTCAATGTGCAGGGAGGTTAGGTCATTGAGGGCGCTGCCTTTGGAAGGGATCAATACAGTTGTGGTGAGACTCCAGTTCTCTTAATAGTGAGTCATCATGAAAGGCCAAGGCTGCCACTTCATCCTCCCTAGTTCCAGACAGAGTCTGCTTTCCATCTCTACTTCCACTTTGTAGTTCCTCATGACAGAACTCAACCGAGGGACATTGCTATGGAAACTTCAGAGCTGTGAGTGAACTAATTCACCCTTCTTCATAAATAGCATATGTCTGGTATTTTTATATAGTAATGAAAATTGACTCCCCATGAAGAGAAATAAAAATATCTGAAGAGATGGTGTGCCGGTTATGCTGCTGTGATCACAACATCATGTACACTCATTGATGTGTCCACTGGTCTCTATAAAGTATCGCACATCAGTTAGAAAGTGCTTTCCTGGTTGGCTAGACCATGGAGCACCATTTCAGTCAGTATGTACCAGCAGGTCAGCAAGGACAGTGGGAGAACCAGCATGGGATTCTTCTCCTTCGTAGTATCTCTTAGGAAATATTTAGGCTACTTGTGTAATTTTTTCTACTCACTTCATGTCCAGGAAATGAAAGAAAGGAAGAAGGAAGAAGAAAGGAGTAGGTCCCACAATTCTATCAAAGGCTCCACCCCCAATGACCTGAAGATCTCCAATCAGACCTCTGCCAGTTAGTTTATATATGTATTAACTATACAACTAAGAATCATCTTGGAAAAGAGCCCTTTTTCTGATATTTGTTTGAGAATTTACTACACATGTACTGTATTTGTATTTCTACCCATCCTCTCCTCCACCTCCTCTTGTGTCCCCACAACTCTCATATTCAGGGCCTCTTCTTTAACTATCATTGGGACATCTATATGCATATATGTATACATACATATACAACCTGCTGAGTCTACTTAGCCTTGCACATACTTACACATGTTTAGAGCTGACTGCTTGGGAGTGGATAATCTTTTTGGGGACTTGTTAAGCATCCATTGATTGACTCTAGCTCTTCACATAGGTGTAGATTCTTGTGAACTTTTTGCCATCTGCATTGGCATGTTGACTGGGTTGTCATTATTCAGGTCTTGTTTAGGACAACCACATTGTTGTGATTTCATGGTGAAGCTTCCCTGTGATATATAGAAGACAGAATCACATGACAGATATCCTGGTCCTCTGGTACTTACAATATTCCTGCCTCAAATTCCTTGAAGCTCCCCAATCCTCAGGTTTGGGGATTGCGTTGTACATATATCAGTTGGAACTGGGTATCTTAATCCTACAGTCAGTTGTTCTCTGCATTTTGACCAGTTGTAGCTTTCTGTAATGGTCTCTGCTGCATGAGATATGAGAACTACACATATCAGTTGGTGTACAGATAAATATTTAGAATGCAGTTAGAAATTATGCTTGTGGGGTTGGGAATTTAGCTCAGTGGTAGAGCGCTTGCCTAGCAAGCACAAGGCCCTGGGTTCGGTCCTCAGCTCCGGAAAATTTAAAAAAAAAAAGAAATTATACTTGTTTAGGAAAGTAGCATTAAGGTCTCTTCTAGGGTCCATGACCTTTTGAGTCATGTGTTGTTGGCTTGATTTACAGAACTAGGTGTGAACTCCCTCCTAATGAGCAAGCCTTAAGTCCAATTCTATAGTTGTTGGTTACCCCCAATATAAAAGTGCCACTATTGCACTATTGGGAATTTCATGTTAGAGTGATCATTGTTATGATTCATAGGTTTAGAACTGAGTAGTTCTATTGATTTTTTTCCCTAAGCAACTTGTAGAATACCTTCTAATACTATAAGTACTATTCCTCATGGAAGAGGCTTCCAGGTAAGTTCCAGATCAATTCCTCTAAGTCCTGTTTCCAAAGTGTGTGGTGTCTTCAGAAATAGGGTCTTACCTTAAAGTTCTGGGAGGCAACCAAGGACAACAGCAATGTTCTATGTCATTTGGGGAATTTCTTGGACTTCCCTGACAAATGACTTGAAGAATTTTTATTAGACAGTATATGGTTCTTATGGGACCTAAGGTTCTTATCACCCCACGTGATGTAGCTTCATTAAATGCTCTCTCTCTCTCTCTCTCTCTCTCTCTCTCTCTCTCTCTCTCTCTCCTCTCTCTCTTCCTCCTTTTGTGTGTATGTGTGTGTAACTTTTGGAGTCTTTTATGTAGAATACCCTATCACCTGCACATAAGGATAGTGTGACCTCTTATTTTCCCATCTGTACCTCTTGAGTTTCCTTCTCTTGTCTTATTGCTCTAGCTCGTGCTTCATGTGCTGTATTGAAAAGGAGTGGGGATACAAGACAGTCTTTTCTTGTTCCTCATTTAATGGGACTGCTTCAAGTCTCTCTCAACATCTTCTGATGATATTGGTATTGATTTGTCTATATTAGCCTTTGTTATCTTGAGTTATGTTATATACAGCTGACTCTTTCTTAAGGACTTTTCTCATGAAGCCATATTGAATATTGTCAAAGGCCTTTACTGCATCTTTTGAGAGGATCATGTGATTTTTATCTTTAAGTCTAATGATTCATTACATCTATTGACTTTCACATGTTGACCCCTCCCTGCATCTCCAGATTAAGTCAATTTGATTGTGTGGATGACATTCTTGATATATGCTTCAACTTGATTTGTAAGTGTTTTCTTGAGAATTTTTACACCTGTGTTTATTAAGGATATTGGCCTGTAATTTTCTTTGTTATTTTTGAGTCTTTATCTGTTTTAGTAGTAGAGCTTTTTATTACTTTTATTACTATTTAATCTCCTGATTTTTTTTATGGGTCTGTTTAAGTAGTTGTTTTCTTTTTGGCTTAATTTTGGTGGTTTGGATGAATCTGGAAATCCTTTCAGTTCTTTTAAATTTTCTAACAAGAATAGGTTTTAAAATTATTAGCTTATAATATTCTGAATTTCTTTAGTGTGTGGTGTAATATTACCCTATTCATCTCTTATTCTGTTGCTCTCAGTCATCTCTTTGTTTGTTGTGGATAACTGGATGATAAATAATCTGTTGATCTGTTTATCATTAATAAATGAACCAACTGTTGGATTTGTTTATTCTGTATACTGTTTTCTTTGTTTATATTTCATTTATTTCTACACTGGATTTTAATTATTTCTTCTCATCTCCTGGGCCTGGGTTTGGCATCATTAAATCATTTATTTTTCTTCTTTCTGATTATTTTTTAATGTAGGCACTTATAGTTGAGAAAGTCCCTCTTCAGACTTCTTTTTAATGTGTCTCAGAGGTTTTGTCCTGTTGTGTTCTTATTTTCATTTACTTCCCATAATTATTATTTTTTTTACTTTTTTCCTTTTTTTCTCCTCTGACCCATTCATCATTCAGCAGTTTGTTGTTTAATTTCCATGAGTTTGTGTAATCACTTGAGATTTGTTTACTGTTAATTTTAAGCTTTATTGCATTATGGTCAATTAAGATACAGAGAATTATTTAGATTTTTCTGAATTTATTGAGATTTGTTTGTGCCCTAGAATGTGGTCTATTTTAGAGACATTTCCTTGGATTCCTGAGTAGAATGCCTATTCTTTGGTGTTTCAGCGTAATATCTGTAGGTCTGTGTTATATTCACTTGTTGTATGGGGTCGTTTGATTATGATGGTTCTGTTTATATTATGTCCAGATGGCCTATCTATTGGGGAATGTGGGGTATTGAAATCACACGCTATTACTAAGTTGAGGTGAAACTGTATCTTGGAGGAGAGTAATTCATGCTTAATGAATTTGGTTACACCAAGAGTTTGGTGTAAACATATGTTTAGGATTGAATTATCTTCTTGACTAATTATTCCCTTGACCAGAATAAAATGTCTTTTAAAAATATCTGCTTGTTAATTTTAGTTTGAAGCCTTTTCTGTCGCATATTAGGTAAGTGACATCTGCTTGTGTCCTGGTTCCGTTTATTTAGACTACTTTCCTGTCCTTTCACTTTAAGGTGCTGTCTGTCCTTAAAAGGAAGATAAGTTTCCTGTATCTAACAGAAGATAGATTTTTTTTTTTAATCCTTTGAACTGTCCTGTATCTTTTGACTTGGGAGGTGAGGTAATTAGTATTTGAAGTTAGTATTGAAAAGTATGTGTTGATTGGTGTCGGGTTTTGTTGTTGTTGTTGTTGTTCTGTTTTTGTTCTTAGCCCTGTGTTCAGCTTTGGTAATTACAGCTCCATTGGCGTTTCTTCTGTAGCCTCTTGGCTATGCTTCTTCCTCTCTTTAGTCTGAAGTCTTGCTTCCAGTGTTGTCTGTAGGGCTCGTTTGGTGTACATGGGTTGTTTCAACCATTTTATTTTATTTTTATTTTTTTTGAATTTATTTTATTTTACAACATAATTCAACTTTACATATCAGTCATAGATTCCCCCATTCTCCCTCCTCCCGCCCCGCCCACCCCCCATTTCCATCTCCTCCGAGGCAAAGATTCCCCCGAGGATTGAGATCGACCTGGTGGACTCAGCCCAGGCAGGTCCAGTCCCCTCCTCCCAGGCTGAGCCAAGGGTCTCTACTAAGCCCCAGGTTTCAAACAGCCAATTCATGTACTGAGCACAGGACCCAGTCCAACTGCCTGTATGCCTCCTAAACAGATCAAGCCAATCAACTGTCTCACCCATTCAGAGGGCCTGATCCAGTTGGGGGCCCCTCAGCCATTGGTTCACAGTTCATGTTTCCATTCGTTTGGCCACTTGTCCCTGTATTCCATCCATCCCTGGTCCCAACAACTCTTGCTCACATAAACCCTCCTCCTTCTCGCCAATTGGACTCCCAGAGCTCCACCCAGGGCCTGACCGTGGATATCTGCATCTAGTTCCCTCAGTCACTGGATGGGGTTTCTAGCACGACAATTAGGGTGTTTGGCCATCCTATCACCAGGGTAGGTCAGATCGGGCTATTTCTCGACTATTGCCAGCAGTCTATTGTGGGGGCATCTTTGTGGATTTCTGTGGGCCTCTCCAGCACTTTGCTTCTTTCTATTCTCATGTGGTCTTCATTTATCATGAACATTCCTTGTGTTCCCTCTCTGTTCTTGATCCAGTTGGGATCTCCTGCTCCCCCAAGTTCTCTTTCCCTTGCCCCGCCCCTCATTACCCCCACTCACGTCCAGACTGTTCATGTAGATCTCATCCATTTCTCCATCATTGGGCGATCCCCGTGTCTTTCTTGGGGTCCTGTTATCCAGGTAGCCTCCCTGATGTTATGAGTAGCTGCCCAGTCATCCTTGTTCCACAACTAGTATTTTCCTATGAGTGGGTACATACCATGTTTGTCTTTCTGAGTCTGGGTTACCTCACTCAGGAGGATTTTTTCTAGATCCCTCCATTTGCCTGCAAACCTCATGATGTCATTGTTTTTCTCTGCTGAGTAGTATTCCATTGTATATATGTACCACAGTTTATTTATCCATTCTTCAGTTGAAGGGCATCTAGGTTGTTTCCAGGTTCTGGCTATTACAAATAATGCTGATATGAACATAGCTGAGCAAGTGCCCTTGTGGTATGATTGAGCATTTCTTGGGTATATGCCCAAGAGTGGTATAGCTGGATCTTGGGGGAGATTGATTCCCAATTTTCTAAGAAAGCGCCATATTGATTTCCACAGCGGCTGTACCAGCTTGCATTCCCACCAGCAGTGGAGGAGAGTTCCCCTAGCTCCACATCCTCTCCAGCACAAGGTGTCCTTAGTGTTTTTGATCTTAGCCAATCTGACTGGCGTAAGGTGGTATCTCAGAGTTGTTTTGATTTGCATTTCCCTAATGGTTAGGGATGTTGAGCAATTCCTTAAATGTCTTTCAGCCATTTGTGTTTCCTCTGCTGAGAATTCTCTGTTTAGTTCTATAGCCCATTTCTTAATTGTACTGTTGGGAATTTTGATGTTTAATTTCTTGAGTTCCCTATATATTCTGGATATCAGTCCTCTGTCAGATGTGGGGTTGGTGAAGATCTTTTCCCATTCTGTGGGCTGTCGCTTTGCCTTGTTGACCGTATCCTTTGCTCTACAAAAGCTTTTCAGTTTCAAGAGGTCCCATTGATTGATTGTTTGTCTCAGTGTCTGAGCTACTGGTGTTATACCTAGGAAGCGATCTCCTATGCCAATGCGTTCAAGACTACTTCCTACTTTCTCTTCTAGCAGGTTCAGAGTAGCTGGATTTATGTTGAGGTCTTTGATCCACTTGGACTTAAGTTTTGTGCA
>CABHPQ010159823.1:0-13766 GCA_902168405.1 Peromyscus aztecus
CATTAAAACAACTTTTAAAACAAAAACAATCCCCAGCATTTTGTTAGGTTGGATAAATATTGAGCCAAGCATATCCTGTCCTTACAAAGCTAAAAGATAATAAGCGTGGGCACACATTCTCAAGAATAACAATATCATTCAAAACTTAACAAAGCATATTTACAGAAAAAGGGTTGACTTGCTATAAACTTCATGCACACAGTTGGCTTTTATTTCTCCAAATGTTCCCTGGTCCTACAAAAGGGTCCTGCATGCGTAAGCCTCTCTATAAAGGCCAAACTTTGAGAAGGCACTCTTTTTCTATCTTAATGTTTTTTTCCCAGTATTAGGAGATATAGTTAATGTCCTGTGTTCCTTCTTATATGTATGCATTAAATTTTATTGCCTCTGATCCTGTCAGTACTAAATCAGAAAAGTTTCCAGGGTCTGGCGTGACAGCTGGTATTTCCTGATAAGAAACATGAGTAGCATCAGTTCCCAAAGAATTTTATGGGAAAATATTGAAGAAAAATGGGATTTCCAGGAATGATCACATCTTTCCCATGTGTGCCTGACAAAGTGAATTATTATTATCTGCCATGATAATCATCAATATTATGAGAGAGAAGAGAACATGCAGAGCTCACAGTGCCAGCAGTATTCTATACTGTTCCAAGGGCCTTTGGTTCTTGCCAGGTGAGAGACAATCTCCATGGGCTTTGCCTTGTGAAGACCCATTGGACCAGTGTTCATATGCTGATGTGAAACTAGGTCACAGAGCTTCCAACAATGGACAAATGTTTCTGGATTGTTGTTAGGGATTATACTGGGTTAGTAATGTCTGGTTGTATATTCTTCCCTAGTACTGAGTAGTCAAATATGTTTCTAGTACCAGACAAGGGCTCCTCCTTGTTGAGCTGGTCTTAAGTCCAATTAGAGAGTTGTTCATTAAAACCAAGGTATTTGTGCCACTTATGTACCTGTAGAGTATTCATAGCATGCTTATCAATGATGGTTCATAGACTTCATAGCTGCTTAGGATTTGGTTGACCTCGTATGGTGCCTTCTGGTGCCATGAAACCTAATCTTCAGGGAGGTGGTGGCATTCAGGTCAATTCCAGCTTAGAGGCTCTAGGCCCTGTTTCTGAAGTATGTTGTGTCTTCAGAAATAAGGATTTACCTTCCACCTCTGGGGAATAACCAAAAGCAATATCAATAGATGTTTTAGGAGTCTCTTGGACAGTCCTGGACAAGAACTCAAAAGGAGGCTTCTCATGTCTGCTATTGGGGTTTTGTTAGGTTGTCTTTGGCTCCTGGAGAGAGCACCATCAACCCAGATAGGCAATATCATTAAACTATATATGTATATTTATAGACAGAATTATATGTATTATAGTTTTTTTCTAGTTTATAGTATGATTCCTTAAATGCAGAGTTGTGAAGGCCAATACTAATGGATATATTTGGAAAACACTCCTGCACCTAAGGCTCAGGAAAATTTGTCAAAAAGGGGGTGGAAATATCATAAGAGCCAGAGGATTAGGAAATTTGCTGTGTGGTTGTGTCTCCTATTAATATCAGAAGGTACACCCATAGAATCTCAGTAATATGAATGCCCAAATGTGAACTCAATAAGGATGATACCAAGAAACATGATAATCTGGCCACAGTAAAACCTATTAGGCCTTAACTGTATTCAAAGAACTACAGGCCTAGAAAGGCTGGAAATGGGAGAAGCAGCCTTCCTCAGGGAAGAGCATGTCAATTGGTTATTTAATGCCAAATGGTCAGCCCTGAAAACATGCATATGGTTAGAATTGTAGGAACTGAACAGGTTGTATTCAGGAATGTATATGTACATATATGCATACATTAGTAATTAAGGGACATAGAGGCCATGAACTTGAAGTAGAGTGGGAAGGGTTGTATGGGAGGATTTTGAGGTGTTGAGGAGAGGGGAGAAAAATTGTAATTAAATTATAATCTCTCTGAGCCATGGTGTTGCATGCCTTTAGTCCCAGCACTTTGGAGGTAGAGACAGTCAGATCACTGAGTTCGAGGCCAACTTGGTCTACAGAACAAGTTCCAGGACAGCCAAAGCTACACAGAGACCCTGTCTTGAAAAAGAAATAGCAAATAAAAAAAAACTACAAACTCAAAATAAATAAATAAATAAATAAAGCAGCAAAAACAAACAAGAAACAAAAGCAGAGCCTCTTTTCCAAAGCAACATATCCTTATATCCAAATTTTGAAGTCAAGATCCTTGTCTGATGTCAGAAGACTTATGTAGCTCCATCCTTCCAGCTATGCTCACTGTAATACACTGGGCCCATTGCATTGTATTTGCGTAAACTTTCCTTTGTTGCCTTTTAGGAGCAGAAAATTACTCAGGCCTTTCCTTTTTGTAATTTGGAAGCTTAGTTGGGTGGATCCTTACCTTGAAGGCACCTCTTGATTTATTCTATCTTAGAACAGGACTTTGTTTGATCTTCTTATCTCTTTCAGCACAAGCCTTGGCTCCAATATTTAATTTCCTGCTACTCATTTTTATTTTAAGTTGTATGTTTTGTATTTCTACTTGCCCTGCTGTTCTTTTACATTTTAGATGTACATATGAATGATTACTAATAATCATTTGACCGGTTCAATATTAGTGTGTCTTGAAATCTCTTCTGCCAGTGAAATTAATCTATTACTTTTCCATCTAGCTTTAGGCAGGTACTTAAGACATGGGCAAAAGGCAGCCATATTATTTGACAAAGTATCCCAAGAATTGTCTCTAGTCTAGATGTTAATATTATTTCCTCCTGAAACTTCTTGAACAGAAGCCTCCACAGTCTACATTTCTCTTAGGATTATTGTCTTCCAAGTTTCAATTAGGATGATTTATTAAGTCTCACTTACAGAATTTAATCACTTTTCTACTCCAAAGGCCCAAAGTCTTTCATTTCCTCTGAAAAACAGCATGGGGAGGACTGTGATTGCAATAGCCCTCTCATAGTACTAATTTCTGTCTTAGTTACCTTTCTATTGCGATGCTAAGATAATGTGACCAAGAAGGAAAAGATTATTTTGGACTTATGGTTTCAAAGGATTATACTTCATGGAAATTTTGTCAGGTGTCTTTGCAGCAGGCAGGCAGGCAGTAGAGCAGTAGCTGAGAGCTCACATCTTGAGACATAACCATGAGGCAGAGAGAGAGAGTTATGTGAGTCCTTTCAAACTCCAAACCCTGCCCCAAGTGACATACCTTCTCCAACAAGACCATGTCTCCTAAAACTTCCCAAACACTTCCACCAATTGAAGACCAAGTATTCAAATGCATGAGACAATGGGAGCAATTCTCATTCAAATCACCACCCTCCCTTTGAGTTCTTGCTCACAAGTGTTCTGGAGATTCCCCAAACCATACAACCTATTGTTCTTGTTAATAGTTGCCTACCAGAATCTGAGGATTAGACCTTATTACTGAAGACACCAAACACATCGGATGTAGGACATGAGGAAATCACCTTGGTGCTGACCAGAAAGCATACCCCCTTTTATCTAGTTCCCATAGAAGTTGAAAGAGGAATAAAAAGGTCACCAACAGCTTTACCCTGATGTGAACACTTTGATAGTAATGAAGACCATGGCAAGACATGTCCATGGGTGCAATTGTGACACAAATGTTAGGAGAGTGACAAGTGCTTTCTCGCTGAATTTCAGACCAGCTCTGTAGAAGGAAAAACACGCCTTGTACTGCAAGTCTGGCCAGTAAAGCATGGTTGAGGAGCTCACAGGTCACAACAGTTGCTGAAAGTATGACTATTTTACTTAATGGACATACTGTCAAACTGGTCTTCAAATTTATATCTCTCTACCCATAGATTAGTGAGTTCTCAGACCTCATAAGGTTTCTTTATGCAGTAGATTATAGTTAATGTGAGAAATATAGCTTATTAAAGTATAAAAATTAAGTGATTATCTACAGACTCAGAGAGACTAGTTAACAATGAGAGCCCAAGGGGAACTCATAGATCTCCTGGGGAATGCAAAATAGAAGAAATCTCTTGGGTGGACTTGTAGCAGGTAGAGATGGGAGCATGAGGGATGGGGTAGAAGGGTGAATGAAAGGGGGGATACTGAGAGAGATGACTGGAAAGGGGGTGGTATTTTGGGATCAGGTAGAAACCTGGTGCAAGGGAAACTCCCAGGAATCTATAAGGATGATCCCAGGTAAGACTCCTAGATATGGTGGATATATAGCCTGAACTGGCCATGCCTTGTGACTGGGAAGGACTTCTAGTGGAGGGATTGGGACATCAACCCAGCCACTCAATCTTTGACCTACAGTCTGTCCTCCCTATGGTATGTGCAAGGGATTGGTGACTACTCCAATTGTCATCAGAATGCCTTCATCCAGTAACTGATGGAAACAGATGCATAGATCCAGAGCTAAGCATTGGGGCTGAGCTCAGGGAATCCTGCTGAAGAAAGGGAAGAAGGATTGTACAAGCCAAGGTCATCAAGAACATCACAAGGGAACCCACAGAAACAACTAACCTGGGCTCATAGGAGCTCACAGAGTCTTGACCAACAGCCAGGGAGCCTACATTGGAGCAAGCTAGACTCTCTACATATATGTGACAGTTGTGCAGCTTGGACTACTTGTGTGACTCCTACCGATGAAAGCAGAAGCTGTTCCTAACACTGTGGTTGGCTTTTGAGAACCTATTCCTCATGCCTTTCCCAACCTTAATACAAGGGGAGGACCTTGTCCTACAGCAACATGATACACCATGCTTTGTTGATATCCATGGGAGGCCTGCCCCTTTCTGAACAGAAACAGAGGCTTGAATGCGGAAATGGAAGGGAGGTGGCGGAAGGGAATGAGAGGAGAGGAGGGAGGGGAAAAGTGGTCAGGATGTAAAATAAATGAATAAACTTAATTTAAAAAGAAAATAAGTGATTGTGGAGTATGCAGCTACAAATGGGCCATCTATACCACAATCCATTCTCGAGGGTCAAAAACCACAACTACAGGGAGGTGGGAACATTTTAAGAGCCAGAGGTCAAGGAAAATGAGAGTAAAACAGTTTCTTCTCGATATGACTGTACAGATGCACTCACAAACTCACAACAACTGTAATCACTTGCACAAAATACCATTAAATCAACTTAGTCAGCATTTCATCATGGAGTAGGAATGAGTTCATGAGCTACTAACCCTAGCTTATGTGAGGGAAAATCATTTTATATTAAGGGTATGTCTCCTGACAGTTCAGCCATACTGAGTGGATATATCCACACCCAGAAATATATGGATAGCACAATTGTGTTCTATAGGTTATTCAATTAAAAATAAAGAAAAGAAGCAATGTTTTGGGGGTAGAGGGAGAGAGATTGATCTGGTAGGAGTTAAAGGGAGAAGTTTAAGATGAGTGTGATCAAAATACTTTGTATTAAATTATCAAGGAATTAGTAAAACACTTATTTTAAAATGAGGTAGAAGGTAACTGTTAGAATGTTAATTAAAATGGATGACAAGTAATGCAATAAAGCATTTTTCAATTGTATATGACACATTTTATTGATTCTAACCTATTCTAAAATAATGAATCATACATGGATTTGCACTAGAAGTTCAAAATAAAGGTTGTTTTGTGTCAGTTATTAACATACAATCATAAAAGATTTACATGCAACTCATAAACATAATATTATTTCATACTAATTAAAATCTCTACCAATGTAATTATTCATTCATGCTTATAGTAAATCTACTTTGTTGACCAGAAACTTAATATCTTTTAAAAGCTTTTACAAAAATGCATATGATTAAAGTTGGAAATTAAAATTTCATGAAAAATTCTGTTACTATCTTTTTCATGTCCCACATCATTTCTAATGAATTAGGAATGACTTAAAATTTGCTAAAAGAATATATATATGACATATGAACATATATAATGTATGTTTTATATATATGTGTATATATAAACAATTTTCATTCACATAGGATTTAAGGCATATGAATCTTGCAGAAGTGGAGATTTTGAGCTCAGATATGTTGTCATTTTATGAATACTCATAATCACTTAATGGCACATTGCTATTTGCATGAATATTGCAGGAGGGGAAAGGGAACATGTAGACAAAATATCTGAATACCTGTTCACTAAAATTTGGGAAAAGAAACAGTATATGTTATTTCCAATCACACTCTACTTGTTAGAATTCAATAACAAAGACACACTTGTAAGACAGAATAAGAAAAAAAAATCCTTGATGAATTTTGGTGAATATCTAGCTCACTTCTTCACTTACGATTAAAATATTTCAAAATTCTGCTGAATCAATGTTTACTTTCTGAGTCAGACCAGCTGAAGTAAGAGTCTAAAAGTTTACTGAATGTAGGAAATATGATAATTCCATCAAAAGCTGATGTATATATGAAGTCTGATGCAATTTTAGAATAAATAAAATATTACACACAATTTTATTAGATGTATTTGACATGTGAGTGTTAGGGGGAAGGAAAGATGAAAGAGGATGCCAGCTCTGACCTAAGTACTAATGGTGCAGTGAAAGTGTGGTGCAACCTCTAGAAGTGACAAGTCAACAACACCATTCTGAGACACAGTGGGTGGGCGCATCACCAGAATCACCCTTAACAATCCCGTTCTAACAGTTTAGCATCTTTTGACATACACCACAAGCTCTTTCCCTCTGTACCTACTGGTCAGTTCTAAAACCATTTCCAGATTGTTTTAGATATTTATTCAGAAGTTTCTCCCTATGTAAGAAGATCTGCATGAGGCTCCTCCAAAACTACCAAGATACATATGTGATACATATATAACACATACATATCTATATGATTTTAAGAAGAGATTTATTATAGGAATCATGACAGTCTGTCTCTAGAAGTTGAATTTCAATACTTGCTGACCATAAGTTGGATAAATAAGAAAGTAGGTAGTGTATTGATCAGGTCTTTGGATGCTAGTACTGCAACAACTCCATTCTAAGTGTACAGGCCTAAGCAGCATCAACATCAATACCTAGAGGAGCACAGTTGTCCACCTTACATGGAAAGTGCAGTCACTCTTCCTCACTTGTTAGTTTCATTCAGATTGATATTCAAGGATGTGCACCCACACTGAGAGAGCATATGGAGTTCCCTAATGTATGTAGTCAAGTACTACTCTTTCCTAAAAAAATCATTACAGGCATATATAGAAGCATATCTTTCCAGCTATCTATTTGTCCCATAGTCAGTGAAGGTGACACATAGAATCAATCATTGTATTCACATAATGATAATACTAACAGTTTCAAGACAAGGCATTGGGAAAACAGCCATTTCATTGATAGTAGTTTTTGCTTTACAGGAGTTATAATTATGGAAATCATTGGAAAAGGTACTAGAAATGTGGTGAGGGCAGAAGAGGTTGGGAGGTTTCAACATAAATACAGAAAGTTCTCGAGGCCATAAGAAAGGTGGGATCATTGGGACTGCCAGGACACAGGTGTGACAGGGTGAGGAAAAGAAAATATTTAACACTGCTTTAGACTTTGGGACTGAAAAAAGAATGTGGCTGAAAAGAGATAGTTACGAAGAACAAGGGTTCATATCATTACTGAATGTACACAAATATAAGTTAGTAGCAATCACAATGGTGTAAAAGACTCATGGCATATTTCTTTTGATCAATGGCATAGCTTTGTCAACAAAGATCATAAGATAAAGTTTCAGACTACAATAACATGTCATGCCTTAGATATATTTATTTATTTATTTATTTATTTATTTATTTATTTATTTATTTATTTATTTATTATGGGCTAAATTTTTTTTATAGAACATATTTTGGTCATAATTTTTACTCTCCCCAAAATATCAGAGAGCCTACCAAAGTCCCTACCCACCCCACTTTGTGTTTTTTCTGTCTGTTTAAAAAGAAATAAAACAAAACAAAGCAAAGCAAATAAGCAAATAAACAAAAGAACAAAAGATACTAAAACATAACAAAGAAATATAAAACATAAAAAAATAAGGAGTTCATTTTGTCTTGACCAACTATTTCTGTGCATTGGACTGCCCTAGAATTTGGTCAATATACACAGTCACTCCCTTGGAGAAAAATGATTTTCCTTTCCTGGCAGGTATCAATTTCAAATAGTTTCTTGGTTAGGGGTGGGGTTTTGTTTGTTTGTTTGTTCGGTTGTTCTCTCTTCTACTTCTCCATGCCTGAATTTTTGTCTGTTTGGAACGTATGTTGGTATGTAGGTCTTGTGAAGGTTATGACAGACTCTATGTGTCTGCGTGTACATCAGCTCTGTCCAGTGTGGAAGACACTGTTTCCTTGAAAGTATCCACTACCACTGCCTCTTAAACTCTTCCCTACTCCTACTCTGAGTAGACCCCTGAGCCTCAAGGAAATGGGTATGATAAAGACATCCCATTTAGAGCTGCGTGGTCCAATGCTTTTCACTCTCTGGCATTATACAATTGTGTGTTTCTGTGTTAATTACTATCTACATCAAGAAGAAACTTCTTTTCTGAGGAGTGAGTGATTTAGCATCAACCTATGGGTGTAGCAATATGTCTTTAGGAGTTGTTTTATTGTTATTTTCATTCTGAAGTATAATATTAGTATGCTTTCCTCTGGAGCCTATGTTCTAATCTCAGGCTCTTGGCCATTTTTACAGTGCTGGGCATAGGTTCCATTTCACATAGTAGGCTTTAAATCCAATTAAAAGTGCTTGGTAACTCCCAAGTTAGCTGTGCCACTATTAAACCAGTATACCTTGTAGGCTGGTCTTTATTGTAGGTCACACAGTTCATAGACGTGTGGTATTGATGATTATTTTTCTCCTCCATGGCACCTTATAGCACCATCAATGCTAGTCTGTATGGATGAAGCTTCTAGTTGGATACCCACTCAATTTCTCCATATTTGGTAACATAAGCAAGTGGTGTCTTCAGTAATGAGGCCTTACCATCAGGCTGAGGAGGGCAGCAAATAAAACTGGCAATAGCCTGTGGTGCTTGAGGGGCTCTATGTGACCCCTCATTGGCAATGTCTTAACTCTTTCTAGGGATTTCAGAAGTAAAATCTTGTTATTAATGGTTTAAATTATAATTAGAGATAGCTGACAAGGAAAGGTAAAATGTAATCCTGAAGTCTTCCTCAAATCATAACCTTAGGTGGTATGCTTCACTAAATAAAAAAAAAATATTTTTGAATATAATTGCTTACTGCAAAATTGTAACTGGCAAAATATAAACTTAGTTTTATTTACTAAAGACATAATGCCAGATGTTAGTCATTTTGAGCTGACTTTAAAATTAAAAGTGTATGGAACAATGTAATACAATTTTTAGCCAATTAGTTTTCCCTGTAAACATTAGATATATGTTTTAGGTTTTCAGTGACCACACAAGGTATAATCAGACTCACTATCTTGAATTAGCAGTTTGATAAGACTTGTCAGTTATGGCAGACTTTGAAGGGTTTGGCTTCTTTTATTTATTTATTTATTTATTTATTTATTTATTTATTTGGTTTTTTCGAGACAGGGTATTGTGTTTGCATGAAAGAAAGATCACTAAGGATCACAAAGGAAAGAGGCAAGGAAAGGGGGAAAAAAGATATTCTGTTTCTAGAGAACACACTATAATAGTTTAGAAAGCATTACACACAAGCAATTATATGTGAAAGCCTCACTGAATTTGCTGGGTAGTAATTTGATTTTCCAAAAGAAGATAAATGTTTGTGTGAACAGTGGTTATTTTATGGCTTTTTATAGACCATAAAAAATGTTTACTATGAATAATTTACAAATCACTCTTATATCATCTTATGTCAAATAGGCACTTGGTAAATATTTATCCAATGATGAATAACAGGTAAACATAGGTTTTTCTTCGAAGAGGATAATAGAACAGTATAATATTATGAAACCCACCAAAGGCCTTATTAATCATTGTGTCTATCTCACCTTTCAGAAAATTCTTCACAAAATAGTGTATTAAAGGAAAGCACAAATAACATTTATAAGTTTTAAGTATTTTTGTACTAAAAGTTCAGCATGAAACAGAAATAGAACTAGACATAAATTCTAATAAATATCATACTGACTTCTTAGTAAAGAAAGAAGCAACCACATTCAACTGATGATATATAGAAACATTGGCTCCAGAGTATGAAAGCAGCCTATGAATTCCACAGAGATCCATTGAAAAGCTGAATGCACTTTCTTTCTCTGTGTGAGTAGGGATAGACAGACCTGAAGTCCCTGGGCATAGGGATGAAGAAGAAAGCGAGTCACTAGCAGACAGGCAGTCCCAGGACAGTACTTTGCTGTAAGGAGGTCAGCTGCAAACTGGACTGGACAATGGAATTCCAATTACAGTCCTGAGGTGACTCTTTTGAGACTGTCAAGAAGTTCCTTTTCTTTTGCACAGAAGAGTGTGATGGGATGCGTTTTTACCCCTCTTTGGTGTCTCTGCTTGAGTCCTTCTGCACATTTGTGTCTAAATTTGTTTCTTTCCCCCTTTCCTACTGTTATCTGCTAACACTGGTGCTGTGTGTTTCCTTACTGCGCAATGCTGCATGTGGTTCTGTCTTGCTCATCATTTACTCTTTTTCAAAAATCCACAGCAGGAAGTCAAGAACACATTCATATACCAGATTAATGTTTTGGTGCAATTAAGCACTTACTAATGTTGCATTTGGAACCTTGTATTTGTTAGTTGTTGGTTGTTTCTGGCATTCTCATTCCACATGCCATTGAAGCATCATATTTGTTTTATTGCTTTTCTTCAAGATATTTAGATTCTTCCTTAATGAACAGTATACACTGGCAAGTGCACAAGATACCTGAGCATCTGAGAACAGCTCATCAGGGTGCACTGGATCTGTGCATTTAGAGGAGCTCATGACTGTTCATGCACTCATGACTCTTCACTCTCATTAGGGCTGAGGTGCACAGAAAAAATACAAACAATGAAGAACACTCAAACCCCTGCCTTTCTCTCTCTCTCTCTCTCTCTCTCTCTCTCTCTCTCTCTCTCTCTCTCTCTCTCTCTCTCTCCCTCCCTCCCTCCTTCTCTTCCCTCTCTCTGTCTCTGTCCCTGTCTGTGTGCTTTCCCTCTCCTCTCTGCTGTTTGTTATAAAGTCTGGTAGGCAAAAGAGAATTTTTCTACAAATGGAAGTAGATCTCTTTGTTTATGTAAAACTATTAACTATTATTTGTGAATCAATCAATTTTGAAGAAAATTTAAACAGTAAAGTTGAAATGGGAAAAGAATAAACTGAACAACATTCTTTTACATAAAATAACCTATATTTATTTATTTATTTTTAGAATTTCCTACATGAGTATAGAATTTACATCATTTCCTCAATCCCTCTCCTCCCTCCAAATCCTCTAGCGTCCCTTCATTCCCTCTAAAATTCAGGGCCTCTTATTCTTTAATTATTATTGTTGGTACACACACAAAAAAACACACACACACAAAACTCACAGAAATTTATGAAAACTACCTACTATATTGTGTCCATTAAGTGTTGTTCATATCTATATGTGTTTAGAAAGGACCACTTTAGCAGCCTGGCTCCCAGAACTATTATCCAGGGTTACTTAGAGAAGACTTCTTAAGAGCAGGGATAGAAAGATTTCTGATCTATAATAATTCACACAGGAGCTGAGGGTCATTCTCTTTTATTTTTCAACTCTAATTCTCTTCTTCCAATTGTCTCTAATCCTCTAGCTCTAACTCTTTTGTTGCAGCTCTTTAGTTCTAAATCTTTACTTTCAATTCTTTTTGTTCTAAATCTTTGGTCCCAATTCTCTCTAGTTCTAGTTTTCTTTAATTCCAATTCTCACACTTCTCTCACATTTCTTCTTCTTTTATCTCTTACAATTTTCTCTCTGCCCATTCAGCTACATCCCTGATTCAACACACACACACACACACACACACACACACACACACACACACACACACGCACTCACACACACACACCCTTATCTCTGCCCAGCTCTTTACACAGCAGCTCTCAACATAGCTCTACATAGCCCTTACCCACAATAAAACTCAGGACAATTATATGTTACACTTCTAGGGTCCAAACCATTCACAAAATACATGGTATGTCATACAGTTTTTCTCAGACTAGGAAGGTCACATTGACCAGCCAGTGAGTAATGCCTGGCCATGCATGTAGACTAAATGATTAGGATTCTTAGACAGAAAGTAAACAGTTAGTTGACTGAAACTTGAGCCTGTAACATAAGCTGAAGTTGGAAGTATGTATAGAAAGTCTAATACTGCGGGGGGGTATGTCTAATGATGTCAGCCTAACTTTGTTTTAACAGACATTTGGGAATTTGTCCTTCCATATTCTCTGCAAGGGCAGTTAGTTCGTGTTGAATTTGCTCTGAAGTCTAAAATTAGCTGTCTTTGTGACTGAGCGTACTGTTACTTTCCTATGTCAATTACGAGAAATATTCTAACATTATCAGAATTATACAGCTTAAGCAGAAATCATCTTCCTCATCATCCACAGCTACATGTGTGCCCCAAAGATGTAAAACACACTATCAATATGCTGTGGAAGGAACCCCACAGCTGATCTTTTCAGAGAGGTATTGTGGTGGAACATAAGAAAGTTACAGACAGAAAACAACTGGTTTCCACAGCCTGTGACCCCATGGACTTTGTCTAGTGGGTTTCCCCATCAGTGAGTCATTCATCTGGTAGGTCAACCTGTTGAATACTAGTTGTCACCTGCTGTATACTCCCACAGCCCTTGGCTTGGGATTGGATAAACTACCAGGGTGTTCATCCCATGGACAAAGATGATTCTCCCTCTCTCAGCCACCATAGCTCTTCATCCAGGGACTTTATGAGATTTCCCTTGTCTGTATTAGCATGTCCATTGATGTTGTTATTTTTTTCCTGTATTGTTTAGGCATCTGCATCATCGAGATTCCCTGGGTTTAGTTTCCTTGTCATATAAAAGATCACTATCTTACAGCAGCAGCATGCATGTGGTACTCTGTCTTTTACAGCCTTTCTATTCCCTCTTCAATGATGTTTTCTGAGGCTTGGTATAGGGTTTGTAGATGTGTCAATTGAGGTTGGGCATTCAACACACACATACACACACACACACACACACACACACAAGTTTGTAACTAGTATATTAAGCTGGGGGAAGATCAGAAGTGTATTTCATGGCACAAATAATCTTTAGAAGACATACATCTTAAATGTATTTGGATATATGGGTAAATCTTGTAAATATGCAATATTTTGTCTTTTCTTGTAATGCCTACCTATATAGAAAACTCGATATCATAATTACTAAACATTAATGTCATCATTCCAATTATCCATCTTCTATCATTTTATATTTTGTTCCAATTTCTTCTAGCATTTGACAAAGTACTGCTGATTCTCTTTGAAACCACAAAAGATTCTCTATTAACGTGACTATTTAGTAAGTTTGCTCATTTTAAAGATATGGGAAGATTCTGAATCCCTGTAAATTCCACATTTCAATAGTATACCCACTGACACTACTCAGCATTTAGTTCTACAGGAAAAATGTGAATCCTGGTCTAGGTGGAGAAATTCAATCAAAATTTCTGCTGCACAAGCATGAAAATCTGAGTATTGTCCCAGCACACGTGTATAAGTCAGGCATGGTGGTGCATACCTCTAAATAGAGCACTAGAAACACACACACACACACACACACACACACACACACACACACACACACA
>CABHPQ010159823.1:13776-50373 GCA_902168405.1 Peromyscus aztecus
ACACACACACACACACACACACACACACACACACACACACACACACACACCCAAACAAACAAAAAACCCTAAAAATATTTTTAAAAATGAAAGGAAACCCATTTATATTTCCCAGAAGGACTTCTAACTAATGGGAAATTAAAACCAAAGAAGTCTTAGCCAAACAAGTTAGGATTAATTCAGTGTGCTTAGTTTCATATAAGGGAACTTCCATTCTCATTAAGATAAATAATCTTCATTTATAAAACACCAATATACTTTATCTTCTCACTTTAATTATGTCATAACAAAATCAAAATAAATGTAAGTGGATCAACAGAACATGTTACTGCACTAACACAATCATGTTTACTCTGGTAATTACTGAACAGTTTTCCAGTAACAAAATACCAAGTATAGTTGATCTCCGTTTCTCAAAAGATCCACACTTTCAAATTCTACAGTTTACCTTTTTAGCTTCAAATTATCTCCTGGCATGTTCACTGACATCTGTATTCCTACACAAAACAAGAAAAAAAAATCACTCCATGTTTATCATCCCAGTTGAAGTTAAATAGGGCAACTGACTGGCATCTGATTTCAGTTTTTGTACTAAACACAAAAGTCACAGTTTGTTCTGTTGCTGAGATAAAATACACGGAAAGAAGCAATTTGAGAGTAAAAGCGCTTATTTTAGTTCACAATTCCAGATTACAGTCCATCATAAGAACAGTCAAGGGGGCAAGAACTTGAAGTAAGTTGGCATGCCCAGTTGAGAACACAAATTGGACTCTATAGCTTTGTGTGTGTGTGCTTTTCATTTGTTTTATCTCCTTTTGGATTTTGTTTATTTCTAAGAAAGAAACAATACGAATTTGGGTGGTTAGGAAGTAGAAGATCTGAAAACAGTTGAGGAGGGGACAGATTATGATAAAAATATATTGTATAAAATCCTCAATAAATAAATAAACATATATGAAATATAAACACATATTTATAAATAAAACAAAAATGCACATAGAACAAGACTGGCATTGATTAGTTGATACGTACCATAGGAGCAATGTTTCAATATGCACTAATTTGTTATTTTCAATGTGGACAGAACATAAATACCATGAAAAAAAGACTCAGATATATGTTTGCTTATATATGCATATATATATACATGTATATGTGTCATGTGATATATTTCCCTGTAGGTAATTGGAACTTCTGGTATCATTACTCTTTTCTCTGATAACACTCAAATTCAATGTTGTTTACAATCTAGGGTTTTTATGTAATAAGATATGACATATTTGTTAAAACAGAAATTGAACTAATTATAAACAGTCTTCTAACTTCTCTTTGCTTGTCTGAGAGTTTCTAAAACCGTGTATGCAGATTATCACTTAACTATCATTAAACTGATGAAGACTATCATCACTTTATAGTAGGAATGAGGGACATTAATCATACTAGATCTAGCCTGATGGGGCATTGAGCTGTGGGGGAGGGGAGAGAGAGAGAGAGAGAGAGAACAGAGAGATCCAGAGACAGAGAGGCAGCTTAGCTTTATTCTGATTCCAGGAGTGGTGGAAAGCCTGAATATCACTCAAAGTCAGTTTCCTGATAGGTATGATAATTGTTCACTCAGAGTAATAGACATGATGAAGAACATTTGCTTACAAATTCCCATCATCTCTGCAGGGCAGGTCTGGCCTTATATCTCTAGAGTGTGATCTGGTCTTAACATATTAAGTCCATGAACTAACAATCCGCATATACGTCACCTCTATATTTTTATATTCACATGTAGAAAAAAATAATTGCATACATAAAATTTTAATAGAACTATAATTGGTTTGGAGAGAAAAGACTATAGAAAACCAAGACAGGATTAGAAGTTAGATTTGGCAGAAGAGAAATAGCATCAGAAAGCTTAAGGGCTATTCCAAAGTGAGATTCAGATAGGTGAGGCCAGTCTGCATCAGGATTAGGCTTGAGGATAAGGAGGTACTAACTGTCTAAACACAGTTTGATTCTGGATGGTCAAGATTGTATGCCTATGTACATTTTCTTTGAATTAGATATTTCCTTATGGCAGGTACTCTTTCTTAAGACACACCCCCCCCCCCCGACATTTGCCATTTATACTTGGCCACTCGCAGAGCTAAAGAAGCAGTATTTGTTGTTCCAAAAAGGTTTCTGGGTAGTTAAACCATCACACCTGTCATAAAAGCTAAGAGCACTGATTTAAATTCTTCGCCATGCTACTTAATTACCTTTTTAATTAGGATGAAGTGTCTTTTCACCCTCTCCTATTTTAATTCTGTCACCCTGCTTTCAGAGGCCAAGTTATAAACACACTGCAGTGAATGGCTCTCCCTGACTCCTCTTTCCCCACTGAGCCAGCTGCTCCTGTGAGTTCAACTGTCAGTGTGAGACCTCTGGGCAGATGCTCCAGGGGCTCCCTAATAATGCAGGCAGTAGGGACTACTCACAGCTAAGGCTGACAGCTAAACAGAGCTCAGGGGAACAGAGTGTGCAAGAGAAACAAAAGAACAGGGCCCTCTGATGCTTGAAGATGCTAGAGTAACTTCCAGTGCAAGCTGCCATGCTCCTGCCAGCCTCAGTGGCTCAGAGGCCAGAAATGTGTCTGTCAAAATCAGAAAAGAAAACTAAGACTCAACATAAGAAGCGGAAGTAAAGATTTGGATTCATTTATAATCCTTTCGTGTAAAAATGTAATCATGCTGCAAGAAGTTAGAAGCCTGTTGTGTCTTCTGAGACTCAGAGGTAGGGGACATAGATGACTATGGCTGAGAACCTTCCAAGAGCTAAACTTTCCCCCAAGAGAAAGATTACCCTGCTGGGAAAGATGCTGAAAGAAGATAGTGGCTTCTTGAATTGTAAAAACATCCTAGGAAAAAGAATCCTCACACACATTTCTGAACTATTTTTACTTGTGGTAAATTACACACAGTCCCCAAAAATATGGTATTTACCCATTGCTAAGTGTACAGTTCAGAGTTACCATGTATCCCTCCCTGTACAAGGATCACAACATCTCGCTTTAGGTCTCCTTCATCTGGCAGACACTCCTTATCCCTTGTGTTAGGACGGGGCAGCTACTATTCAATCCCCAGACTTTACGAATTATACAAGAGTCCCTCATATCAGAGGGATCATTTAGTCTTTCTTGTTTGGTTGTCATATTTCACTTGGTAAGATGTACTCAATTTCCATTCACAGTTCAGCGTGTGCCAGAGTCACCTTTCTTTTTGAGGTGCGTACTATGTATATGACAGTTTTATTTAGCTGTTGCTAGACGCTTGAATTGCTTCTACTTTTGGTGAGAAAAGGAAATACAAATATCACTCTGAGACCCACATGTCATTTCTTTAAGGATTTTTTTTTTAAAGAATGGAATGTCTGTATCACATAACTAGGACAGAACAAAAAACAAACAAGTAAAAACAAAAATAAGGAACCACCATATTGTTTTCCACATGAGCATCACAGTATTCCATCCTTCCTATATGAAACAGGGGTTTTCATTTCTCTGCACTCTTGCCACAACTTTTTTTTCTGTTGTGTGTGTGCATTTGTGTGCATTTGTGCCATTCTAATGGATGTGTGGTTTCTCGGATACAATTAGTTTAACACCCTCTATATCTTAAAAGAAGGATATTTGGGTGTTTATTATTAGCATAGCTATTGTAGAACTAGGGTAGTAGCCCAGATTTCTGACCAGCAACTTGAACTCAGAATTAAAAGATTATCGTTGTATTTTGTTTCAAAAACCACAGTTAACAACACACCCAACCCTTTGAAACTATCTGTCCTTTAACCCAGTCTATTCCCACAACACACATGTTTATACTACATTTATACACTATTAATCTGGCCCCCATAAAAGTTCCTTACCTAACAGGGAAATTTATACACAAGCAAAACATTTAAAAAAAAGAAGCACACATTAAAAATAAGTGAGTATTGAATTTGATGACATTGTAACAGAAGTGAGTAATGAGAAGGTGCATAGAAATGGAGTCGAAAAGGATTCAACACAATTTGAAAGCTGTATGTACCAGGTAAGTTTCGTTCTGAAGTGTGTACAAGAAAGGATAATTTACTGTTATATGGAAATTTAAAAACTGCAAAACACCAAGTAACAGAAAACACATGCTACAAAATTTTCATATTTATTATTTTTCTCAATAATACTCATGTATAGGAAAAGGTGTGTGTGAGTGTGTGTGTGTGTGTGTGTGTGTGTGTGTGTGTGTGTGTGTGTCTGTCTGTGTGTGTGTATACTCAAATGCTACTTTAAGGTTCTGAAACTCATTTCTTTCAACCAATAATAATTAAAGCGGGTTTTGAAGTAGTGGAGAACAAGAAATAAAACACCTGCTCCCTGGAACTCATCTCCCAAAAGGAAAGAACTCAGAGCAGCAGAAAACAACATCATAGCTGCCGGTTAAGATAAGTCAAAAGCTTCTGATTGGTCTCCAATAGAGCAAAAGTGGCCAGCAGATGGTCAGTTTGTTTGGAACAAGATAAAATTTAAATTCTGAAAATCCTTCTAGGGGAATCTGTGGCTGATATATAAAATTAAATTAATTATAAAATTTTTAAAAAGAAAATAGAAAAACAAAGTAACAAAATTCAAATAGCATACACAACAGGAAAGTTTCAAAATTAATGTTAATAAAATCTTTCTACAATTAAAATTTAAAATATTAGAGTCAACCAACCCTCTGTAGCTTTGGAAAAAGAATCTGCAAATCTGAACTCTTAATTCCTGGGAAATTATGAAAGATGGGACAGGATTGGCTGATAAGATGGATGGATTACATGGGAATTGTGGCATATTCCTGTAATTATGAGCACTGAACCAAACAGCTTGTGAGTTCAAGGCATGAATTAGGTCCATAGTAAGGTCTTATCAATGAAGAATGAGGAATCAGAGAAAAATAGGAGGAGGAAAGAATAGAAAGACAGAAAAAAAGAAAAGAAACAAATGTCATAAAAAGGACTGTCAAAGATGGTCAACTATAAACTTGAGGGGATTTAAGCCCAAAGACATTTAGAGTGATTTCTTTGTTGTTCTCTTCAATATATCAGCAAAGGCATATTTATCTTTACTTTTAAATGAGAAGTGTTATTTAGAGGTGTACAAAGAATCAATCCCTTCTTGGTTAACAGATATTTTAAACAAAATGTGCTAATTACTGAAAGATCTCAGCATTGTTTTAACAATAATAACACTGTTTTGAAAGACATTTTCTCTATGCTGAGACTTACACCTTCGAGGAGGTGAGGGATAGGAGATTGGATTGGCCATCTGGCATCACACAGGAATGTGGTAGGAGCTAGTAACACATGGAATGCTGATCATCCGTAGGTATACAGAGGTATTCCAAACTTGTCTGTTCTATAATAACAAAATCTAATTACTTTAAATTGGAAATTATAGTGTTAAATTGGGAATTATAAATTTCTTCAGTGACTCTTCTGGAGGATGAATTTTGAATTTCAGAAGAAAAAATGAGTTCACCACTCACCCAGACAAGAAGTTTTTAAAGTCCAGGGGGAAATGCAAACAAAGGGGAGGTCACAAGGGATACAGACCCCAGCTATCCAAAGGAGCCATGGCAATGAGTTCAACAACACTTCAGAGACTGGCTGCCCTTTGACCCGGAAGTCTATTTCTATAACTAATAGGTAGGTGAATTTAAACAAACCTCTGGACTATCGTTTAACACTCTGCAATGTTGGAGAGTTACACATGAATACCTGCTAAATTTGTGTATACTACTATCTCATGGCCTCCTCAAAGAGAAAATCTCTGAATACAGGGGAGAGGATTTAAAGATATGTTCTATGGGAAGACCAAGGCAAATGTGACTACTTGGAATTTTCTCTCATAAATTTATTTTCTGTGAATTTCTCTCTTGAAGGTCTTCATTTACATCTTTTAGGCAAAAGTAATTAGATAATAATAAAGTTAGCAATAGGTAGAAGAAGATTTATAAAATATTATTCTCATAGTTGACTTACGAGTATAGAGATCTCTAAAAAGGATCATTGACTTTGGAACTTGGTAATGAATTATTGAAATTGTTCTTCTTTGATGAAAAGTAACACAGTATTAAATCAACATAAATGTATGACCTTGAACTATAACTTCAAGCTAACAACTGTACAGTTGTTTGGAAAGATATTCAATCATTGAGGAAATTATATATTCCTACATATTCTTAAAATCAACCCTAAATTTGACATTGAAAATGGAAAGAGAAGCTTATGTCTGAGTAGGTAAGGATACATAATTATTTTCAAAGAAATTATGACTCAGTGAAGTTTAACATTGAAATAAATTATGATTGTAAGATTATATGTATTATTTTCTGATATCGTTTATTCTAGAGTATTTGGCCAATGGATTAAGCAACAGCTTCACAAATACTCTGAGTCATTTGCAATCTGCTTGTTGGAATTTCTGGATTCCATTATTGAAGCATCAGAACAAAGGAGTTAAATGTTCTAGCAGATGCTCAGCATGCTAGGTATTCGCAGCTCCCTCAGAGAGAAAAAAACAGAAAGAACACGCTATAGTACATGGATTATTATTATTTATTGGCAAGGAAAGCTTTGAATCAATGGAAAAGAAAGAACTTTGAAATCAAACAGCACTAGTTTTTAATATGTGAGTTCTCAGGCTCATGAGACCTTTAGCAAATTAATTTCCAATGAACCACTAATTTTGAATCAATGTTTATAAAAATGAAAATAATAGCTAAAATGCAAGTATATCAAACATAAGCCATTTTTCCTAGGGTGGGGTGCTTTTTTATGGTGATTTTCTTAATAGGAGATGCTGAGTATTTTTTAATGTATCTGTTTGCCACTAGTGTGCCTTCATTTGAGAAATACATATTCAGATCTACTACCTAATTTTTGTTTGACTTCTTTTCTTTTACTTCTACATTCCTTATATTCCAGACATTAGCTTCATGCCAGACGTTCAGCTTGCAAGTGTTTTCCCCTAGTCTGTGGGTTGCTTCTCTCCAGTCCTTGCTTATTCTGCTGTATAGTAACGTTTTAGTTTGTTGTAATTGCACTGCCCAGTTTTGTATTTTTCCCGTGTGCTTGTGGGACCTTGTCTGAAAATTTTGTGGATTGCTTTTTTGTGAGAATTGTTTTCATATGGATTCATATCTATAGAATTCTTAGTTATAAGTAAAATGTTTCATCGGCTATATAAAATAATGTTCAAAGGCCAATCACTCTGTACAAATGTCACTATCCTCAAGATTGATTTCACATTTCTCCAACCTTCGATAAATTCTTGAATCAGTAATATTTGGTGACAATATATACATCAAGTGTACTACAATGCTTCCAAATCAATGTGTGACATCTGAAAAGACTTGATGTATCTGTTTTATTGACTGATTTTATCATAACTATAAAGACAGCACAGAAGTATACTTTGAATTCTCTTAACTCATGGAGCCTTTATTGTTCCCATTTTTTTCTATAACTTTAAAGTTCATCATATTACATGTCAAAAAGTAAAAATAAATGATCCCCAGTAAGAGAGTTTTCTCTGAGATACAGGGGCTACATTGGAGGTTCATTGCAGGAGGCATACTGGTACATTTAGTCTCACGTGACATGCCTAATATGTTTCTCAAATCTCTATGATGCAACAGCCAAAGGGTCCATTGAAGTTTATTCATTCACATCATGTAATGAGAACCATGTCTATCTACTAAAGCCTCAAGAGTGGGCGCTGTTTTCTAATGGATTTTAGTTTTTTATTAACACAGTTGAGAGAGTGCTCAGTGGTGTGAACAATTGGGTAAAGGGCAATGGATAGCATTGCTCCTATTTTACTTCTCCAACTTTCTTCTTCTGCCACAGGAAATGAACTATTAAGAATGCATCCTTTGTTAATTGCAACTCAGAACACCATTTTTCTCTTTCTCTTATAATTAGCCAAATTCTCCTATCCAAGTTACTCACTCTTCCAAATTCAATTCTATCTTCATTGGTTATGTCGTTATGTGACTTTCAGGTTAATCATTATGTTTGTGAGATTTGTCCATGTTTTATGTGTAGCAGAATGTTTTCATCCCTTTTTATTACTGAACTGCATCCTCACCGTTGTTAATTTATCCATACTACTAATTATGGACATTAGGATTCATTGAAATTTTAGGTCACTGCAAATAATGTACTGTAGACATGTTTGCTCATGTGTTTTTCTACATGGGCTTAGGCACAGCTATGGGAAATTGATCAGTCTTTGATAGAATTATGTTTAGCTTTTGTACCTATTACTAAAGTTTCTCCAAGTGATGTATTATTGTATTACCTCTCATTAATATTGATTAAGACAAAAATTTTTTTGTATTCTAAACTCCTTATTATCAGTTCACATGATAACTAGAATTTATTTAAAATAGCTCATCATAGACAGTGTGGGTGACTATAAAGTTATTTCAAGGATCAGCAGAAATATAAAAGGGCATCCTCCCAGATGCCATGTCAGTCAACAAACATGGGCAAATATCTTCATTTTCCTAGTTCCTGAATTAATATCACAGCTTCAACAATTCATAATTTTCACCAACATAGATACTTGGATATTTAGTTTATAGCATCTTTGAAAATATATTTTCATCAGGAAATTTATGTTTTGACATAGCATTTCTTTTAAGAATTTGCCTCTTCTGGTAAAATTTGTCCTATTTAGAGCTATAGATTGGGTTAATTATTTCACAGACAATCCCTATTCTTTCATAAGCAAACCTTTGAGTCATAGCCTTAAGGCTGATGCTTGATGTTTGCTTTCTCTGTGTCCATCTCTTGTTCTTCAGAATGTTATCACATCCATTTCAAGTGACCCCTGCAGACAAACACAACAGCGGGATATGCAAAGACAGGGGACAGAGCAGAAATGTCTGTGCCTTTTTGCTAATTAATTCTGGTTTGATACATATTTCAGTGGATAGTAGAAGCTAATCTATTGCTTTATAACCTGGTTCAGAAGCCACTACATCACAACCAAATGGCAGGGCAATACAACCAACTAAGTACTATTGTTGTTTTGTGCCTTGTCTTAATCTTTCCTGAGTTAATTACTCAGTGGTCTCTGAAGAGGATGCCACTTCCTCCTGTGAGCTTACCTATTGTGAATGGCTGTGAAACCATAATTCACTACTCTTGACCAATCATTCTCTGTTACATTCTCTGTAATATGTTGGCTTCACCAGACTCGACTTGCCTTCTGGGAAGCCGGAAATAATTTTTGGTCAGAAGTACTGTGTTTTACTTTGGGCTAGAACTTCACATAGACATCCATTTGCCTTATGGATGTGGTGGTAATCTGAATTAACATGATAATAACACTCCCATAAAATAGTGCAGGGGATTACCGTTTCAGGTTCATGTTCAATGTCTTGAGGACTAATTTATTATATGTGTCCACTCTCTAAATTCGGTTTTTCAAACTGTGGAAATGATGCTCCATAAGCTGGAATGTATGCATGTAATATGTTATCACTTCTTTGTTTGGTACTGTACATGCCAGGATCCAAGAGCCGAGAAAATAGACTCTGAAACGCTAGTAACTGAATGGGAGCTGCTTGCCCCCAAAGGAGGCATTATCTGAGGCAAGAACACTTGCTTTTATTTATTTATTTGTTTATTTATCAAAGCAATTCCTGTAGAGGAGTTTAATGCATTACTGGAAGCCAACTATTTCAGGCACCTGAAGAATAAATATCATAGTATTGAAGGGATTCATGGTGGCATATCTCAGTGTCATCTCATTTCACACCCAGGTTGGATTATTTTAAACATCACTCTCTTTCTTTACCAGATAGTAAATCTTTGATCTAGTGTTGACTCCATCTTAATTTTGCTTTTAATTCTTTCCTGTGATATCCTAATTTTCTGGGCTTGCTCTCCTTTCCTCTCAAATATTATGGACCTTATTAAATAGGAAGGAGGGACTATGGAGATGGTTCCATGGGTAAGAACACTTGCTCTGAACAACGTAGACCTTGGTGCAAGTGTTTGGTACCCAAGTAAAAAGCTTGCATGGCTGGACATACCTGTAACTCCAGCAAAGATCCCACGCCAAAAAGGCAAGCTTCCGTTTCAGTGAGAGAGGCTGTTTCATGACAGTAGGGGGAGAGCAATAATGAAGATACTGAATGCCCTGCTCTGGTCTCCCTGTGAGCTGTGCATTTCCATTTGCCCACTAAAATAAGTGTAACACACACACACACACACACACACACACACACACACACAAGCATGCACTTATACACAGAGGCAGACTGACTTATCTTTGCTACTCAGGGCTCGAAAAGGAGCAGAGGTGGCATTCTTCTAAAAGAGCATTCCGGTCCTCCCACAGTTTACCTGGCTCCACATCAGTGCAACACATGATCAAGGACATCAAACAGCCAACTCAATCTATTGCTAATATTTTCACTAAAGACAACACTTTGAAAAGAATATTTTTCCAAAATTTCTGCATAACATTTTTAATTTTGACCTTTTGAGTAATCACACATGGGGGTATCACACCAATTTTCAACTAAATTCTCCCTAGTCCAAATTGCTATTAAAATGTTACTTCCAGCATGGATTCTCCCTTTCTTCCTAACTAATCTGAGTGTGCAAACACAACACATTCTATTATACCTTCGTCTTCCCTTCATATATGCCTTATTGCACTATACAGCCCTGTTCATGCCAACCTTATTTCCTACATCTCACCCAGTTACCAATCCTGCAATATTGCATGGTGTGTTGATGCCACTGATCCATTAAAGAATGAGAAATGGTAGATATTTGTTGTTCAAATGGACACATATTTTAAGTGTCATGATGACCATATCTTATCCAAAAGAGTACATATGATGCTAGTCAAATAGTCCCACCTCAAATTTTCTTGAATTTGCTCACACATATCTGCTTATGTAAAGGTGTGGAATTATTCACAGAAGTATAAAATATACATCTGGGTCTGCAGATGTAGGTATAAAAATAGCAGGGACTACCCCTCATCTTGAAATTCAAAAGCAATGACCTTCGCAGAGATCTCAGTGCAGAAAACTGTCCCTGTGGAGAAGTCTATTGCCAGTGCAGTCACAATATTTTGTTCAGACATATCTGGATTTATTTTTAAACAAAAAGGAAAGTTCTCTAGACCCGTGGGTTTTCTTTTAAACACAGACGAACTTCTCCTACCCCCTTTGGAAGCTATGATAATTTTCATGGCACTCTAGATCATTTCAAAAAGAATAAAATATAATGAAGGGCTGCTCCTACAAACACAAATTTTATAGAATCCCTTGGACTGTCTGTGTGGGAAATTCTTCTCTCAGGGGAAGTGAATTTAAGTGGAGCTGCACTTGGGCTCAGTCTGTATTCCCCTCTCAATTACCATCAATACCGCTGAATCAGGAGCTACACCAAAATTCCTGAGATAGCTTTTTAAAAATCTAAAATAAAAGAAGAAAGTGCTATTGCAGAGGAGAAAGAAATCTTCATACATGAGGGGCAACATCCCTGGAGGGCTGGAGCTCACAGTATGAAATAATGAAAAAAAAAAAGAAGAAGAAAAAGCAAGCTTGAAATACTCCAATCAGAACATACACATCATCCTTGTTCTGTCTATTAATTGTTCAGGGCTGCAAATATTTGATGTTGTTTTGCTTGCCTTAAGATACATAGCAAATTTTTAAACAGATATATAATAAATAACATATGTGATTATTGTAATGTAGAAACAGAATAGCAAGTTTGTGCAATGTACTTAGGGGATTTCTCCTTTTTGAATAAATAGAAAACTCTTTCAAACAATGTTCCCCAGGCATTACAGAATGGTAGAGTCCCTTGTCATAGCTTATTGCTTAAGCATGCTGCAGGCAACTACTATATCAGCACTTAGTGGCTCAAAACAATAAGATACGTTTAGAAGATGCAGAACATTATTCAGCAATGTTCTTAGTAACAGATAGATCATTGCTTGTGCTTAGAGGTTTCAATAAGAGGATCTGTCTTTATTTATTAAAATCATAAAAGTCAGTGCAGAACTGCTTACTATATTTAAGAAATCTCCAAGAAAGAGATCATTTGAAGATAATAGCACAATCTGATATTTTTGAATGTTTAGCTTTTCTATATATACTAACATTTAATAGTCAAGGCTGAGTAATTAGATGAGGAGGTTTTGTCTTGAACAAATTCTGTACTCCTTAACAGAGGCTCACAAATCCTGCTGCATAAAACATTCAAAATGTTTTTCCAGCTGCTGTAAGTGCCTTTGTGAGGGGCTTTAGCATAGCACTAGACCACCCATGGGAGCATCATGAAAGTTGTCCGAATCATGCATCTGGATGCATTATTTGTAATCTGACAGCTGAGCACTACAAAACGCATTCTGCCTCACCAATGTTAGTTTCACTGCAAATGTTCCATTGTAGACTCACGGTACCATCCTATGGGTCTGAATTATGTCTGTGAGGCAAGCATTTGAGTCTGTGAGGTATAGAACTTGGTTCTATCCAATTACAGGAAATTACTTAGCAATATTTCAATAGAAAATAAATAAATAGAATTTAATCTATATTCTATGGATCTATATAACAAAGGAGTATCAGATTTGAGATGGTGAGAGTACAATGTCTTGATCTTCATCTTATCATAATATGAATATGCTAATTGAACCCAAGTTCATAGTGGAGATTGCACTACAGAACACGTACAGAGATGAAACTGACCAGGGTGCTAAGAATCATATTAATATAAAGACATACCCTAAATGTATGGAGGTAAGAATCATCAGGGCTAAGAATCCAGGTGGACTGGACGTTAGCTGTAAGCCAGAGGCTCACTATGGGCTCTGCAGGTTACTAGCTTGATGAACTGTGCAGACAAGTCTCTACACTTATAAAAGTGTCTTAACATATAAAAGGGAATAAACCCCAAAGCTTACCTCGCTGAACCATTGAGAGACTTAAACTGGGTAATTCTTTTGTAATTTAAACTGGGTAACTCTCTTATAACTTGTTTACTGCAGCGCTTTGCTTATAGTAAGTGTTTGATTACTATTACCCAGAAAAAATTAGAACACGGAAAAGTCAGGTTCAGATCTGAGCTTCGCAATATGCGGCAGTCGTAAAGGCCCTAGTGAGAGTGAGAAATGAAGGGAAGTGGTGGTTAATGGAAGTTCCTCTCCAACTCGGCCCCTTTAAGTCCCACTTCATAGGGCCGTTCAGGAACATAATAACAGGCCACAAACACAACTGCCCTTCAATACATGAAGGTGAGCTGCGTGTAGGTGGGCAGAACGCTACAAAGGTGCAGTGAGGCACAATGGGAAAAGCATAAAACAGCTGTTGATCACTGGAAGTAGGAGCAGCAAACAGGCAGGGCTAGCAGGAGCCAGTCAGAGAAGAGGCCGCTCAGAGACAGGGAGACAACAGAGCATTCCGTGAGGCAAATTGACTGAGCTCCGAACAGCAGGAAGCTGGGCAAGTCAACTGAAGGATTTCCCCTTGTACTGTGGCCTGGGGTACAGCATAAGTCCGGCAGTCCTCTCTCTCTGCGGTTGGTATATAGATTCAGACATGTCCTAAAGGCAACTGGGAAGCGTGTTAAAAAAAAGCAGAGGCTGTGTGTTTATTCACAAGATTCTACCACCTACCAGGTCGGTGAACTTGGGCAAGTCACTTGACCTCTGTAGCTCACAAGCACGTTTTCTAAACACTGAGTTGCTAACTGACCAAGTATCTCATGTTAGTTTAGGTGTTTGAACCGTTTCCCATTCCTTGCTCACCCAACATTTGGTTCATGTATATGCCCTGGGAAATACTGAGGGAAATCTGGGTTGGTTTTTTTGTTTGTTTGTTTGTTTTTTTGTTTGTTTGTTTGTTTTTGCCACAGGAACCAATTTCCTCTCTCCATAACAACAGTAAAGCAACACACACACACACACACACACACACACACACACACACACACACACACCATCCTGCTGTAATTATTTCAGCAGTCTATCCAGAAATGGTTCCCATTCTTCACTGCAGAGATTGTCTCCATTCTTTATCTGGGATTACTTTTGCTCTGTGAAGCTCTCTGGAGCTTCAAAAATCTTGGTGCTTATTGCTTCTAATCCAGATCCCGTGTGCAGATCTTTACTACTTTTATTATTATTGTTGTTGTTGTTGTTATTGCAATCTCTAGCAACCAAAATTCATGTGTTTTAAAACCTGAAGGATAGCCCGTCACTATTACTGAATTTGCCCTTATCCAAATCTTCATGTGCTTCTTGACCACAAATTAGGTCACAGATAAGTTTGGAACTGCCAATCAGCCTTGGATTCATTAAGCTTTTTAAAGTGCTAGTGCCGCAGTACAAATGGCAGTGTGTGCCACAGATAACGCTATCATTTGCATAGTTACAATCAGCTAGTGAAAGAATGCCTGAGAGGCAGAGGAGATGCATGGCAAGTGCAAAGTCACTTTCAGATTTGCATTCATTTTGGTTTTAAATGGAGAACAGAGGACCTGACTGAAAGGACATCTCCTCCTGTTCAGTTTGATTCAGCGGAGCCTGTGCCTAGAGAGCAGCTCAACGCTTTGAAAGTGCATTGTGATCTTCCTATGAGCTATTCTTCTCAACAATGTATGACATAGCTAGTAGGCATTAGTATCCATAATTTAGTGAAAGGAAGTGAATCAAAAACAGTTTGAATGACTTGTTCGGCACTGCAGGAAATCACAGCTGCTGCGGCAGAGGAAGAATCTCCAGCTCTGTGCTGGCTCCACATCTGTTGCTAAGCCCCATTAGCCATGTTTCCTACCTATACCCTATAATTAGCCAGAATGAGTACTGCCAAATCAGGACCTTGCATTAATTTTCCCTCCTAGTAGTTCCTTTCCTTTAAGTTAATCAGTTGACTTGCAAGACATCATAAAAACAAAACCACAGCCCCTCGTGCCAGGAACAACAACAATGATGGTGAACCGGAATTTGTTTATCCTAGGATTGGAGGCACAAGGAGTTAATGTTTCTGAAGGTTGCAGCTGATGCTTCGAGAAGCTTGAAATTCTTGGGAGAATTGTGTTCTACTTAAATGACAGGTACCAGCATCTGACTGATACTTTCTATAGTTTTCCCCAGATGCATGGTTCTTCCTTGGTACCTAAGATTCATGGAATGTCCCTGTATTAATTAGGCATATGCTAGTATTTCAAAGGGAGAAATGATAAGACAAGTCTCCAGCCTTTTGTTGTATAATAGATACAATTTATTGGAAAACACATGATACTAGAAAGGGAGAAAAGGTTAAGCCCTTTCTTCAGGAACCATAGTGGAAAATACTGTCAGGAACAGAGAGCAACCCCCTAAATATAAAAAACAAAAAGTAACTTCTTTACTAGAGGAAAAAGAAGTTAAAAAGCACAGGAATCCCTGACTCAGCAAACACAAGCAGTTGATAAATGCACCTGCTACCCTGTCTAAAGCTGATCTAGCCTTTTCAGGGTGGCCTTATCAAGTTAAGATCTTGTTGGAGAGTAATGAACACGAGAAAGACGCTGCTGCTCAATTGCTCATCATTAGAGCCCTGTGTACAGCTTGAGGGAGAGCAGGGACTCTGATAAATCAGTGCTTCCAACCTCCTGATAATTGCTGCTCAAATTTTGGAATCCAGGTATTATTCTTGGCTAAAGTATCTGCCACATGGCCACACTGCCTTAATATACTGAAGACAAAGTAGTATAGGTGCTCAGCCTTACAAAGGAAATTAGCAGAACTGAACTATCCATGAGCGAACGGGATCTAGTGCATCACACCGGGCAGTATCCTTGAAAATCATTTTTTTTGCCACACAAAAGGAATGATAGTCGGTTATGAAAAGACAACTGAGAACACAGAGGAGTGGAGGTTAGTTATAATGAGAGTACTATGGACATATGAAAGCAACCCTGTATTTTGCAGCATGTCAGCTATGTGAATGCAAAACCTATTCAGCACAAATACTGTTCATATGTCATTTCTCACCCTCACAAAAGCCCTGAAGAATGAGTAGCACCCAGCATAACCTATGTTATAGATGAGAGTTACTGGATCTCTAATTCTGGGTCACATGATATAGATTCAGAGGCTTTGTTTCAACCCTTAGAAATTCCCTGCTGCCCCCAAATGGGTTTCTTTTCTTATTGCCTACAATCTACTTGTCCTTAACGCTCAGTCAGTATCACAACAGCTGTCTCCAGAGTCATCAGATCACCCTCACTTCTTATTGTCTGACTCCAAGGAAACATCCTTGGACATCCTGAGGCCACACATGATACAAGCACCTCTATGTAAGTGGGGGTCAATATTCTTCCTCCATCCTTAACACATTCAAGACTAGCTTCCTTTCCTAACTCACCCCAGTCCATGGAATCCTTCTAAATCTAGAACCATGGCTTTGTGTTCATCTGGTGCTCATGTCAGAGGACGTTAAAGTATTTTACTGCTGAGGTTGATTCAATAATGACTTGTGGAAGGTGGAAGCACTAAAGATTAGGTGCTCTCCAGTCTTTCAAACTGCACAGAAACTCCTGTGGTTTTCAGAGCAAATAACATGTCCTGAAGTTAATTTGTTCCAACCCAGTTTTACAGTTCTCCTTTTATCCAAGTGCGGAAATGATTAGAGTAGCTTCATTCGTCACAGTGCTGTTGTTTAAATGTGGACATGCATCCCACAAAAACCTTGCATTAAAGGTTTGCTAACAAGACTGGTATTATTAAGAAGGGCTGTAGAACTTAGGAGGTGAATGGAACCTTCTGGGAGGTCCTTACATCACTGGGAATGTGTCCTTTAGAGTAGGAAAGCACCACTCAATCTTAGACTGAAATTTCCAGAGCAAGGAGCTAAAATAAATCTTTTCTGTTTAAAAGTTAACTGTCTCGGGTAGTTTTTGTAGGGACTAAAAACTAATAGGGAAAACTGTTACCACTTGGGGGTCATTATGTACAACTGTACCTGAGGATATGGAGGGGCCTTTAGAGTTGGCTTAGAGAAGAACTTGGGGAGTTTGGAGAAACAGGCTGGAGATAGCCTAAAATGTGACAAGGAAGGTTAAGAGGTCACTCTGGTGGGAGAAGAGAAGATAAGCATGTTGGTAGAAATGGGGACAGCAAAGGTCATGCTATGAGGTTTCACATAGAAATGAGGATTCTATTGGGAACAGAAAAAAAGGTCGTCTTCTTCAAATCATGCTAAGAATGCCTTGATACTCATTGTAGGAGGCAAATCTTACGTGGGTAGATGCTTATCTCATAGAGGAGACTTCAAAGGCTGTTGAACACATAGGATGCAGTACCAGTACCATGGGCTGCTGTTAGCAAAATGTACATAAGAATTGGGTGGACAGTGGAGTAAATGATTTGGACAATTTGTATCTTGGCCAGAAAATGTGGCTGTTAGTTGCCAAAGCAAAGCAGACAAAAGCTTTGCACTGGGAAAATAGCAAAGATATCACATGGGCATCTTGAATATCTACAAGGCCACCCAACCCCCATTCCATGATCAAAGCTAGAGGAATGCAAATTAGTTTCTAAACTTTGCAGGAAATGAACAGTTTCATGAAAAATGTCATATATTCAGGATAGTGTTACTTTGTTCCCTTCTTTTCAGCAACAGGGCATTCAGAGACCTCTGAAGAGGTGATTCAAGCCAAGTTCAGGTGTATCGCATCAACGGTAGAGCTTGGATTCCATGTGATGTTTGTTTGACAGACACACAGAATACAAAAACTATAGGTCCATAGCCCCATTTATTGTGATTTCAAAAACAAATAAACAAACAAAAACCTACTCAGCTTGACATATGTTATGAGATTTGAGTCCGTGCAATTTGGCATCCAGAGTATTACACACACCAGTACTGTGGGAGAGTAGGCATAGCTCCAAAGAAGATACAAAGGTCTGTCACACATTGCAGGAACAAAGACAGCCCAGGCAGTGGTGTGCCACACAAAACTACAAGGCCAAGGCTATCCAACGCCAATAGGAGCCTGCTTTCTACCACAGTGTCTCCCATATGTTACATGGAACTTTAGGATTTCGTGGTTGTTCCAGAGTTTTGGTCTTGCTTTGGGGTTAACTTATTTCCTATTTTCTCATTTCTCCTTTTTGGAGTGGGAATGAATACCTCACGCCTTCATTGCTATTGTATTTTGGAAATATGTTACTTCTTTCTCAATTTTCTATGACTTTATGAATGGGTTTCATGTTAGTGTCTGAGGAAACTTGGACTTAGACATTTGAGAAAGATTGAAACAGTGAAGATTTTGGAGACATTTTGTGAATGAATGAATTAATGAATGCACTCTGCATTGAGAAATGTGAATGGACTTTAGAACTCATGGCAGAGTGCTTTGATTTAAGAATAGACAGTGTCCCCCACAAATAAATGGATAGCCACAGTTTATAGGGAAGATGAGACTATTGGAGACACTGAGGCCCTTTAACTATTGGATTATTATAGCAAGTCCTTAGTCAGCTGGAGAATTCTCTTAATATAGATCATAAAGCCTCATCTCTTCCCCTTATTCCCTTTGCTTCCTAGAAAAAGGTGAAACATTTGTTTTGTTACACCTTCCCACCATGAGCATCCACTCTGCCCAGCTGAGGTTAACAATGAGGCTATGATCTTAGACTAGAAAGCCTTAAACTATGAGCCAATAATCAGTTTGTTTCTTCGTAGAGGAATCACCTCAGATATTTCATGATAGTAAGGGAAGTTAACTCATACAAACAGCTACCTGATCAAATAGAATGAGTCTGATTGGAGCTTCTCTTTACAGATGGGAATCTTTAAATCACCAAGCTTTAACTCTAATAACACACTCTCAATAATACAGGCATAATTATTGAGAATAAAAATATCAAAGAAATAAAAAGGTTTATAGAAATTCCTTACAACCCCTTCCTTCTTCCTCCTTCTGCCATTTTTCATAACTTCCCAACCTAATTGTCCCAGAAGACAAGCATGAAAGCCTGGCACCCACCCTGATCTTAGTTCTAAAGGATTTCCTTTTCTCTAAGTGCTAAGTTGACAGTATTCTCAGGAGTTATGACATCCACACATTTGTTTAAAGAAAATAATTAGAGTCCATACTAGGGCAGTCAGCTTCTAACAGGAAGAATTGATAGTGTAGGCATGAGGGACGCCTTGATTTTGTTTTATGAGAGGGACTCTAATCAGATGCCAAAATCACCAGCAAATTGTGTTAAGTGGAAGATACAGCATTTACTCCCCATATTTTGTTTTAATCTACCCCACTGTAAACATTTATAGGAAAGTAGTTCAAATATTATTAGAATAATATACAAAAGAATTAATTACTTCATAACTGATAGTTTAAAATAGTTGCTAGACAACACAATTTGTTTTTTCTTTATATAATAGGCATAATTCTGGGTTGTCCTCATAAAACTATGGGGTATTCAGTCAACCCATATTGCATTGTTCAAAGAGAAAGCTAATATAAGGTCATCATTGAAATGGTCTGCTCATAAGTCAGTTGTATTGATAAAGCATAATACAGAATTAATGTTATAATTTAGAGACTAACAATATGATTCACAAAAAAAGTGCTTTCCAGTGCAGCCCTGGAAACCCCACAGAGCTGAAAAGGCAGAAGTAGTTAGAAGACTAACACTTCACTATAGGTTCTCCATCATCTAATAGATGACACAAGACTCCTATGCCTGTTTATGATTTCAATTCTTACTTCCAGCACTTGTAACCTGCATGAACCTGTGTGTGCTTACACTCTCCTGGTGACTCACTTCCACATTCAAAGAAGAAACTGAGAACAGTTTCTGCTTCTCAAATTTGGGGAAAGCTGAAATGAGATAGTTCAAATAACATTTCAAACTCTTACAGTAAGTAGTCAATATACTTTTGTCTATTATCACTGATACAGTTGTGATTAGGTATGTGGTATCCTACAGTCACCCCCAGAGTGATTGTATATGCACAAAATTTTGCAAATGTAAAATGATTTATAATGTTGCTTTTTAGAAGCAGACTTTTAGCACATTTACCGTAAAATGTTGCATGCTAACTGATCTTCAATTTGAATTTAATGTAACATTCTTTTTAAAATAAATAAACAAAAACAAGTAACAATCACAGCAGAAACTTGTAATTTGAAGTTAAATAAAAGGTTTTTTTTTTTTAATTCTCACAAGTATCAAAGCTCCAGAATCACCACGGGGGAGCTTATTTCCACAGCATAGTTAATTCCAACACTTTTCTATACTACAGTCTCTATTAGTTTCTCTTCTCTATGTATTACCAGAGCTGGTGTCGGGATTCTTCTTTGACATGATTTCTAGGTGGCTGACTGAACAAGACAGAAAAACAGAAGTAAAAGTATGGATTGATTAAAAGTAATAGAAATGCAGAGTAAATTCAACGGAGTGTGAGCAGGCAGGAGACAGCATGTGACTCTAGAATCCTGAGTTTATGAAGAAGAACAAGCTGATTCCCCAGGGATGGGTATGAGGTGGATTGTTACTCTAATTGGTAAGTGGGACGTTAGATAACTTTGAATGATCTGTGCATGAAAGAGCCATACAGCCCATAATTTTAAGCATATTTATGCATCATCATTCAAGAGATGGGAAATATGATTTTTTTTTCTTTTCTTCTCTTTTTTTATTGATAGCTCTCCTTTCACTGCACTTATGCTCAGTGCATGCCTAAGCATGCTTTTTTTTATGTCTCTTTCTACAAGGATATACCTAACCACAAATTACTCACAGGAGGAGGTGCTGAATGTAGCTCTACCAGGGAAGAGCAGGAAATTTTTCTCCACCCTCAGGGAGACACTTTGGATGATTGGGCTGTGACTATGGTTGCAGCTTGAATCACAGGGATTTGCTTCTTTCTCCTCACTCCTAACCCATGTCCTCTTCTTGCTCACATTATACACATGGGTTGCATTCCCACCATCTGTGATTTTTACAGGTGTTTTGAACTCAAGTTATCGCACTGGCACCTCAATGCTCATATTTTCAAGAGATATTTTGGTTGAGTTCTGCTCATCTAACAGAAGGGAGGAGGGGACTGGACCTGCCTCAACTGAATCTACCAGGCTGAGCTGAATCCCCAGGGGAGTCCTTGCTCTGGAGGAGTGGGAATGGGGGGTGGATTTGGGGGAGGGCAGGGGGGACAGGAGGAGGGAGGACAGGGGAATCTGTGGATGATATGTAAAATTAAATTAATTATAAAATTTAAAAAAAATTAAAAAAGGAAAAAAAATTGAGGGACAAGCCAGGGATGAACTGGGTAAATCATCAGAAGACACTGTTGCCAAAGGCTGTAGGGATCAAGGACAGCAAGGAACTAGCAGCAGAAGTATTAAGATAAGAAAAGTTCTGACACCTGAGCTGTTTTTGTAAGTTTTTCTATTTCTAGCCATTTTGATTATCTGTTTTTTCATAAACATTGCTCTTAAGCATTATGAGACTCAACATAATGTTCAACAATTTTGTTTTCTGTTTTATGTAGACCTCTATCATCCTTATTGACTTTATTTAATGAAAAATTGGCTCTAAGTGTTATCAAAATTGATCTGCATCTAGACAAAAGTAACTACTAACTCTTACAGTCACGAGGAAGCAATCAGCCCCCTCATCAATATTGTGAGAACTAGATCAAGTGTTCATTTCATTTCACACCTACCTCTTTAAGGTTGAAAAAAGTAAGATAAAAGCTTTCCATTTCCATGAGAACTTTTAGGCGTTAGTAAGAGAAGGACATGTGAACAGACATCTTTGTTATGAAGTCTTACTTTACCACTTGTCTGACAGTAGATATCCACAAACATGGACAGCAAGCTTCGGTCAGCATTGCAGTTACTTGGAAATAGTTCCAGAGCTCTACAAATCTGGAGGTGAGTTTAAAAGTTAACAGTCCATCTGGGAATATGGTACCTCTCAAGCTTGGCCACTGGATTTGTTTGGTTATTATATTAACAAAAGACAACACTTGGATCTAAAGTATTTAGGTGTCAGTGCTGAAACTCTGGCTCTTTCTTCTCCTTTGTTGTTGACTATGGAAAGAGCCTTAAGATGAGATGTAGGGGGCAAATGGTTAATGAAACCCCAGTAACTATTGAAAATGGCTGCCCAGGACTTACAGAGGGCTTTGATGATCACACACAGCAACCTTTATTTTTTATTCCCCTGAAATTGGCAGAATTATCATCACAACTAAATCAAACCCATTCTGACCAATTTATTAAGAGCACAAATATTATATATTACTGTTTATTTTGCCATTTTTAAAATAACTTAATTCCTTACAAAGCAACAGCAACAAATACCTTGCTAAGATTTTGATGTTGTTTGTCTCCTAAGGTTTGATGTACTGGAACTTAGTGTCTTAAGGTTGTATGTATCTTTAAAAGCTATAATCCACTGAGTGGTTCTTAGGCCATTGAGGGCATTAACCTCAGAATAAAATTATTCTATATAATGTGAGACATCTAAGTTAGATCTCATAAAAGAGCAGAGAAGACACATGCATACCCTGTGCCTCTTGCCAGATGATGCCCTGCACCACAGGCTACCTCAAACTTGACATCCAGAACTGCAAAACACAAGCAATTCTCCTTCTGTAAAACTTGCGCATTCTGAGGTATTATGAAAACAGCAACCAAAAACAAATGAACCCCTTCTCATATCTGCTGTGGGATGTTCTGTATGGCAAATGTGTTGCTAATAAAACACTGATTAGCCAGTGGCTAGGCAGGAAGTAAAGTCGGGACTAACAGAGAGAATTAAAAGAACAGGAAGGTGGAGGGAGTCACTGCCAGCCACCACCAGGACAAGCAGCATGTAAAGATGCCGGTAAGCCACGAGCCACGTGGCAAGGTATAGATTTATAGAAATGAATTAATTTAAGATATAAGGACAGTTAGCAAAAAGCCTGCCATGGCCATACAGTTTGTAAGCAGTATAAGTCTCTGTGTTTACTTGGTTGGGTCCGAGCGGCTGTGGGACTGGCAGGTGAAAGAGATTTATCCTGACCGTGGGCCAGGCAGGAAAACTCTAGCTACACATATCCATCAAAGTACTCCATTTTTAACTTTCCAGAGGAGAATAATACACTAACCTTCTCTGGGGTAAATTACTATTAGGTACCTGGAATGGACTGTTAGGCCACAACATAACTCATCACAGACCCTGTATGGTAGAAAGCAAACTACACAAGGAACCTTATCATCATTCTTTTCTTTTTTTCTTTTCCCTTTTCTTCTTTGGTAGGTGTTATAGTTTGGGTCTTGAATGTCACCAAATGCTCATGTGGCAAAGGCTTTGTCCCTGTGGAAGCACTATTCATAGCTGGGGTCTTTTAAGTGACAGGATTATGAGAGCCCAAACCTTGTCAATAGATTAACCCATTATTGGACTAAGAACTGAGTGGGCTACTGGGAAATGCTGAAAAAGTTAGGAAGTAATGCCCAGTTAGAGGAAGTAGGTAATGAAGCATCTAAGTGCTGGGATTAAAGGTATGCTCCACCATGTCTGAGCCAGTACAGCCATTTTTGATAGATGATGTGTGCCTTATCAAACAAAGTAAAAATGATCTGCTTAGAACATGTCCCTATTGAGTAACTTGGCCAGGATAGGGGCAAGATAGCTCAAGGACTGGACATTGCATCTTCTGCGAGCTAATTTGTGGACAGTCACCCTTTCAAAATGTACAGTGTACACTACACCTGCTCTCGCAAAGCTAATAATAGAGTTTTTACATGCCATGCTGCGACTTGTTCCCTTAGCACTCTCCCTCTCTCCCTCCCTTTCTCCCCCACCTTGAGTGTGTGGGCATGTGTGGTCATTTGTGTGTGTGTATGTGTGTATGTATCTTCTTTCCAGACATCAAGGCCTTAGGACATGAAGAAGATTTTACCTAATTTTTTACATTATCTGTACACATAAAGTCACTGTCTGCTTTAACTGAACACCGCTGTGCCTGGTTTCAGCCAGAATGCCTGTTAAAGCCCCTCAGTGTGTGTACTCTGCCAAAGCAGGTAAGCCAGTGTTTCACATCTTCATGGAATCCAGTTGCACTGGCCCTATGACATCCCTTCCAATGCTCTCTTCACTCTTTCTTTCCTTGGATGATCCTTTCCCTCTTTCTGCCTTTAAGATAGAGGGGTGTGGCATCTAACTCACTTCCTATCAAGGCCAGCTCCTGAGGGTCAGCAGTGAAAAGGAATCCCATTCTTCTCATACCCACCACTGTTGTCAGCCCATTCCTGCTGAATCTTCTGCATCTTGCCCTTTTGAGCCTGTCCTCTCCCCTGACAAGAGCTCCTGAATTCCTACCCTCATGATAGCCTAACTGACTCAAAAAGCAGTTTGCCTTCCTTGCTCTGTTCTTTACCAAAGTTTCCCACCAAATCCTTGAAAAATTCTGACCCTGTGATGTTCAAGGTATCAGCCAAGTCTTTGGTTATATCTAGGAAACCAACTTTTGCCTAAATATTTAGGTGAGGAACAAGACTTACTTTCAGATCGAAATGGCTTTAGAATTTTTTTTAATATTCTATTTATATTTATTAAGTGTTGAAACCCACAGCCCTCTCTCACTCTCGGGTATTTAAGTCTGACGGTGGGTGTGTAACGTTTGCAAGTAATGTCTGTCCTCTTCCTGCTTAATGTATGCAGATCTGAACGAGATGAAATTGGAATTGCCCCAGAACACAGTAGATAGAACAGAACACAAGAGCGCTGGGCGAACTCTTTAACCTTAACTTTAGTGGTAAGAAAAAGTCCTTAAATGTTCAGATGTGTAGAAATGTCCCTAACACAACCTTTTATGATCCTGTTCTCTGCAGAAATATTTCGCAAAGCTTACTAGAGTTAGGTTGAAATAGGCTCTGGATTAATTTTGACCTTCTGTGGCAATGCATTTCCAGGACCAAGAATTTATGTGCAGAATATTAAATGTCACATGCAAATATGAAATTGGTGCTACACAGTTGCAGATAGCCCCTAATTGATATTGAGCAGACTATTCCCTTTAAATGTTAATGAAACTGTTGTAATTACTAAATGACCAAAACAGTGCAGAAGCCAGGGTTCACAGCTGTAAACCATTACTTGTAAATTGCTGGTACAGGCTTGCATTAGCAGATGGCTCAGCTCACGGAAAGAAACTTCCTCAAGATGCGTTTCTTCCAGGCTTGGGCTTTGGAGCAAATTAGATGAACATATTAGAGAGGGGCAAGTGCCTGTTTGGACATGTCGCTGGAGATAAGCACTGCCTTTGATCTTCTTTGCCCCTGTCCCCCATTACATTCTTTTTAGAAAGTGCTGAATATCACAGAACACAAAGAAAAGAGAAGGTGAAACGACAGAACTTATAAATATTTCAAGGAGGTACAGATGAGCACATTTCTGCCTGCTTTTTTAGGGAACCTGACTTTCCTACATCCTGAGGCAGATGGACATACTGGGATAGAAGTAAATACTGAAAGGGAGGTGGGGGATGTGTGTTGGGGGGGAGTAAAACCTGCTAATAAGCCAGTGGCAGAAAACCAATTAGAAGAAAAATAGAGCGTTTGAATGGGTTTAGTACCCTCAAGACAAAGACCGTCTATAAAGCTGTGTAAGCAAAACCATTCAGCAGATACAAGCAATGTCTTTATTAAGGATGCCTGTGGCTCATCTCTGCTTTGTTCTCTAAATGCCATTCCAGCTTTGCAAACGCTCAGAGGTTCTTAACTTCAGTGAGGATGTTTCACAGAGTTGGGTGCAGAAGAGCCTTGAATTAATATGGGTGAAATAGTCATTAAGACATTTGCCAAGAAACAGCAAAGGAGAAATGACTTGTGTGCTTTATACCCCATCCTAGAAAGGAAGCAAAGCCTTTCTCTTTGCCATAAACTGCTCTGTAGAGAAGATATTTGAAGCAGTCCCACTTTCAGACAATTTGAATCCTACTACAAAAAAAAGTTGTTAGTATGTCAAGATTGTGTTTCTTTCTTTTTTCACAGAAAAAAAAAACATTGTTATAGTTATTGCTAGGTTTAGAAAAATATCAACTCAATCTAAATAATCTGACTTTTAGGTAACGTGGTAGACAAATGGAGCATTGGTTAATCTTCCTGTGAAATCACTCTATGTAAAAACTAAGACATGGCTGCATGTTGCAGCAAAGCATAACTCTCCAGGATGTTTATATTTTCTATTTAATCAGAATTACAATTGACCTATAAAATAAAATAAAATAAATGGATTATTAAATGCTCACAGAATGTCTTGTGTCTGGATCCTGCGATTAGAAGGCATTACGATTCTTAAAAGCATGGTGACAAGTTTGGAATCCCTCCTGGATCCAGAACTGCCTGGCAAAATATTTGGAAGTCTTTTTTAGGCCTTCGGAATACTACCACATTCTTGACTCCACTTGGGACCATTAGGAACCATCGAAAAATGCCTCAGCTTCCACTGCTCTTTCGGCCTGATATTCCTGACTTCCACTCAGGCTTGTTAAACAGAATCATCTTTCTTTCTTGACTTCTCTCTCTTCCTCCAGGGAGTTGATTTTAGATGATAGGTTTTAAAAGAATGCAAGGAAGCATGCAAGCAATTTAATCTCATTCCTGAGAGACAGCCAATCAATTCTTAACTCTTCCAGAGATGGAAGGCATTTTTGGAGGCATTCCAATATCTGAGTGGTGTGATTGAGATCTGCCGTCATAAGCCTGCCCCTGGTATTCTTATGTGGTCTTTAGTATAATGTTCAACTTATCTATGGTGCCTCAGTATTACCATCTATCAAACTGGTAACAATTTACTCCAATGAATAGTCTGAAGAAATTAACATACTTAACCAACTCTATGACAAATATTAACAGCTCTTCTAAATAATAGAATTCACTGTGACAAAAGCAACTTAAGCAACTAGGCATTGAATTTAGGCAGTTTCACATACCGAATGTATAAGACTCATTTATAGAAATGAGTAATCTCCATGAGGAAAACTAATAAAAAGCAATTTATTTTCTTGCTTTAGTTTTGTAAAATGCTAAGCTGAGTGCTAGATAAATGAAACTCTAGTATTTTCATAACATCCATGAAAAATAAAAGGATTTAAAACTAGTAAATCTTTAAGATAAATTATCATCATTTTTTATTTTCCTGGCTACCTTCTATCCTCCCTTTTTATTTTTTATTAATTACTTTAACAATAGGTACTTGAAAACCTTTGTGTTTTTCTTGATAATTTCTATACCCATAACTACAAAATCAGTCCATAAAATGATAGTGGGGTGAGGTAAGTATACTACTAGTCATTATTGAGGTGGACAGTATAAGCAATACAATGAAAAATTTGTGCAGATATGTGGGGAAAAATCATTCTATATTTGAGGGGTCAAGGATATTTATGATAATTAATGAATGCTATGAGCACTTCCAATCCTAATGAATTAAAACTAATTCAAGAAAATAGTTTGTACTACCTACTATGTGGTAGTAATGATAACAAAAACTGGTGTTTATTACAAGGCACATGAGGACAAACCAGAAAAAAAATATGCCCTTGTCCAATGAGAGATGGAATAGTCAAGGGACATTGCCATCCATGAACATGGGACCTAGTCTCAAATAAGAGGAACAGCCAGCCCTCACTTGCAAAAGGTAATGAAGAATTCCTGGAAGAAATGGCTCCCATGTTAAGACCTCAAGGAGGAGACATTTGCTGATTGACAAAGGGATCCCATTTTTTTTTAAAGAAAGCATCATTTATAAGTGTGGTTACAAAAGAGAGATGCCTTAAAACTAATGATTAGATCTTAGAAGGGTTAGAATGTGGCAGGTGAAGAGTAACAGCTGACACTGGCAAGGAGCACATGGGGTACATCATGAGAGAAGTGTTAAAACAGCTCAGTTCTGCTGAAGAACACTAGAAGATTTAAGTCCTCAGAAATATGTTCCAGGAAGCTCACTCCTGTTGCTCTGCAGAATAGAACATAGAATGGACCGATAACAGAGATAATGCCCTAGAATTTGGGTATAAACCCCAAAGAGAAATGCTGGTGGATTTGTGAGATTTTAATTAGGTGTAGGAGAGTCATAACCCTCTGCTTGAATATAGAGAGGTACTCAAAGATGTCTTCCATTCATTCATGTTCATGCCAGAAAAGAAGAAAGAGCTTGAGTAACAAGATATTAAGTTCTGGGCTCATTAAATTTTCATTTCTGGGACCTACCCAAGTTCTCAGCGTAACATTTAGTTACACAGCTATGGGCTGTGGAGATATGTAGCTTAAGTTTTCCTGCCTGGCCCACAGTCAGGATAAATCTCTCTCACCTGGCTCTCTCCTTCTTTAAACTCTAGCAACAGAGATAGATTCAGGAATTAATAGTATTAGACATAATTTTGAAGCTACACAATAGATGAAATTATTCAGAAAGACTGAGAGAAGGTCAGTGAATTATTAGGGCACCTGCTAAACACTTATATCAAACACCTGGAACAAAAGGTCAGTGCTCAGTTTTCATTCCTATATCCATCCCAGTGTGATGACACTAACATGGCATACCTACTCTTAGGCTCCTAGAACACTGGTGTGTGAGTACTATGACCTCCCATTGTGTTATCATTAGTATAGAAGAACCTGCAGGGCTGCCTCCATGAGACTTCAGTCATTTTCACTGTCCATCCACTGGACAAAAAGGAGAAAGATTAGATCTACAGAGACATGTTACTTCATGGATTTGTAGTAGAACTTAAGGTAACTTCCATCTGCAAAAGAAACATCAAGACCATATGGGATCTACAGAGGTATAGAGGAATTATAAATCACATGTGGGGAGGAATCTGGCTTATTTCTATGGAGACCGAAAATTAGTTTTCTGGAGGAAATCAGTGGCTTGGACTGGCAGTCATTCTAGAGTGATCAGCCAATTAGGGATATTATAACTTTTCTGTTGTTTTGTTTTACTGTTGCTGTGATAAAACACTGTGACAAAAGCAACTTAATAGAGAAAGAATTGATTTTAGTTCACGTTTCAGGCACAGTATGTCCTGGCAGTGGAGATAGACAAATGGTAAGTAGATGATTGCTAGATGATGGAAAGAGTAGATATATTATAAATAAAAATGGAATTTTGGGTTTTAGCTCTTATGTAATTATGAAAGGTGAGGCGTTCAGTCAGTGATGTGTCTACAAAAGGTGGAAACTGAAGGATGCTGGTGGCGTGGCTGACTCCAAATCTAACAGCATCAGCACCAGGGAAGCAGATGCTATACCTCCAAATCTCAGCTCTAAAGTAAACGGAAGTCAGAACCAAAGGTCAGAGGTTTAGAGTTCTGGTGTCCAAGGGCAAAAGGGAAAAGATGTCCCAATTCCAGGAAAGAATGGTAGAGGGAGAGCCACAGGAACAACACATTCCTGGGTGTGTAGCTTTTTTTTTCTGTAGATTATAACTAAGACTAGCCACCATACAGGTACATAAGCATTGTCAAGTAACACAAGTCCATATGCTTTGTCAAGTGGAGTCTCTAGAAATACTTGGCCTTGAGATCTTCCCAGGGAAAGACTATTGTTTTGATTTCATTTAGGCCAAAGTCTCCCACACAGATGCTTTATGTGATAGCAATGAGAAATTATTACAAATCCAGATTTCATATTTAAAATGATGAGAAGTAAGGTCCAGAAAAACTTGTTTCCCAGGGGTTTGTAGGTTGCTCCCCACAGGGAGTTTGGTAAGACTATCACATTCAATACAGACTTGGAGGCAAGATTCTTGGAGCATTTGTATATTTCTAGTAGGTGTCGGATTTCGATTATTGGCTCAAAACTGGTAACTTGATTGTGGAATTAATGGTTTATTGTTCTAGTAACTAGATTGTGATGCATAAGGTTTATTGTGTTGCTACCTGGGTGTTGATGCTTATAGTTTATTGTGATGGTAACTTGGTTGTAATGCTTATATGGTTTATAGTGTTGGTGACTTGGTTGTGACGCTCCTAGTTTACAGTGATGATAACTAGGTTGTGATGCTCATGGTTACGTTGCTGATAACTGGACTATGTGGTACTCATGGTTTATTGTGTTGGTAACTAGACTGTGATGCTCATGGTTTATAGTGTTGATAACTGGGTTATGATGCTCATCATTTATTGTGCTGGTAATTTGGTGTCAGTGTTCAAACTTTACTTTGCTGGTAACTTGGCTCTGGTAACTTGGCTCTGGTGCTTACTGTGCTGACAGTTTGAGGGATGTGTAGCTTGTTTTGTTTTTAGCAGTGTCTGCAATTCAAAGATTTGTCTTAATTATATCACTTAATTTCCTTAGCCTACAAATTTGTCAAGTAGTCTTTTGTGGGATTTTTATTTACCTGCCTTCCTCCAAAGCATAGAACTAGGAACGAGAAAAGAAAAGAGAAGGGAAGGGAAAGGAAGGGAAGGGAAGAAAAAAAGAAAAGAAAGGAAAAAGATAAAACCATTTTCCAAATTAAGCTATCAAGCACTTGGATTTTGTTTGTGTGATGTTTTCTAAAGAAGACTATATTCTGTTTCAATATTGAAGAGTGATTTCCATCTTTGGCCCTGGTAGATTCCTATTCCGTGCTGGTAGACGAAGCTCCATTCAGAATTTCTGGCACTGTATCTTCTGACATTGTACTCCTGCATCAAAGCAATGAGTCATAATGACACATGGGACATTTTTTTTTTCAAGAAAGCAGCCAAACAGATGTGCTGCCAAGCCTCACAGGTGCTCCAAGATTGTCTTTCCATGGAAGTTCTCTCTGGCAAAGACAACTGCCCATTTTAAAGATAGTGCTATCTATTTTGTACTCCAAAATGGCCTCACAGAATACAAATTCTTCTCACATGCAAACAATACACACACCAAGAAGAAAAAGAGTGCTGTCTTCATTCAGGGTCTACTGGGTGTTTGACAGGCTACATTCGGAATGCATGTGATTTGGCTGTGCAGTCTCTGAAGATATGTTTAATGTCAGGACTGCAGGAAAAAGCAGCAACCATTGACAAAAGTAGTTTTCTGTGATCACCTGTAAATACTGCGCAGTGATGTCCTGCTTCACAACATTCTCTCCAATGTGGAGGCTTATCCTGTTTGGGAAATACGTCAGCACACTTTTGTGATGCTCTAATGTGTTTCTCTAAGGGAGAAATTAACATTCTGCTAGCTATTCAACTCTAAAAATTAAGACTGAGATTTTATCTATTTCATTTGCTGTTTTTTTTTCCATTTGTTTAAATCACACTGTGGCTTTTTTGCATCATGATTTCTCAGAAATGTTACATGGAAGTAAGATCATAAGATACCTGAGTTTTCATTTTTATTATCATTTGCCTACATGACCTGGTCTCATTCATATTTATAAAGACAGGTTATAGTACACACACACACACACACACACACACACACACACACACACACACACGTATATATATATCAAAAGAAAATATTCTGTAATTACAATATAATAATAATTAGGTAATTTACTTAAAAATATCCACTCTTCTTTATCTGTGAATAAGGCTCTGCCCTGAGTGTCAAGGAGAAGTTGTGACCAGAACAGACCCAAAGTCTTCCCACTGTGAAGCTTACTGTGTCATGGTAACTGTCTCTCTCACAACGTACAGGGCAGTGGCAGCACCTGTACAACTCGACACTTCCCTTGAACAAAATTAATTTTTAATGACATAATTAGAAAGATCCATAATAAAAAGTGTGAGAGGCAATGCAGTTTTCAAAACTATTTCAGCAAACAAGAACCTTCTACTTTCTTTGTTAATTATATTTGTTGTTTTTGTTATTTGGTTCATTATTTCTGGACAGTCCTACCTGGACATCCAAAAGCTCTGTAGACCTAGTTCACAAAATACTGTCAAAAAATAAACACTTCTCATATCTTCTTGTAGAAAAAAGAGTACATAGCTCACTGGAAACATCATTTTAGCCTTGTCTGTTTAATTACATTACTTTGTATGGCAGAATTCTTCCTTCAGCTATTATACTTTTTTAAGCTTTTTAAACAAATGAGAAAATCCCGACAGCAATGTGTGCATGTTAATTTCCATCCTAGGATGTACTATCACAAACCTCCTGGTCTTTAGATAGATTTATAATCCTATTAAGTCACTTCAAGAAATGAGACTCTCTAAGAACTTAACCAAGTTTACTTTTTAGGTATAAACTATTCTATTTATCACCTTAAAATTATGGATGTCTTTTGCTGTGATGAGGAAATAGAGAACAATGAAGCTCCTAGGACAATGGTCTCCAGTTAGGTAGCAGAAAAATCTAAAATGAATTTCTTAAACATCTGTTGTAGTGTCTTTCCTCTGTAGCAATTCACCAAATGGGCTACACATTTTCACAAATTTATTCTAGAAGTTCGCTTGCTTCAATATTAACCACATGATTCTAGAAGAATTTCTCCTATTCTTTCAAAACTCTGTTCACTTGGAGACTTTTTTCATGGTAACTATTTTTAATGGAGTCAATGTATGACTCCAACAGAAAGAATAAGAGTCTGTTCCTGGGCCTGGTCATCTCAAAAACATACGAAGGAACTCTTATGTCCTCTCTGGTTTCAGACATTAAGGAACTTATTTTTACTTAATTAAAAAATGTATTTCATTATTTTATGTTTCAAGGTTTGCATGCATGTATGTGTGTGTACCATGTGTGGGCAGTGCCTGAGGAGGTCAGAAGAGGATGTCAGATCTCCTGGAACTCTAGTCACAGATAGCTGTTAGCCCTCATATGGGTACTGGAAATCAAACCTAGGACCTCTGGAAGAGCAGCCAGTGTTCTCTACGACTGAGCCATCGACCCAGTCTTAGACTTTAAGGATTTAGATGCACAGAGTGCCAATAGCATTTCTCTTGGTTGCCATGGGAGAGGTTAACAGAAAAAGTTAGAAAAAGCACTAAGTCAGAACTCTAGATTTGTGCACTTATTTTACTGCTGTGTTTACATCAATGGAGGTGGTTCAAGGGGCTTGTCTGTCAGGTGGAGGGAGAACTATCCTGGTCATGTAATATTTCACTTACTTTCAGCTTGCAAATTGGTTAGTTGCATTGTTAGTAACAGAGTAATTGTATCAATAAAATAGTCAGCTTCATCACCTGCATGGTGCTGTTTTGTGCTTCTGTAGGTTAAGTGCCATTATCATTAAAAGTGACATTTCGCCTTATTTATACTGATAGAAAAGTAATTAATGGTTTAATAAATTATGTACAATCCATGTATTTAAACAAAAAGTTTTATAGATATTTAATAAGAAAGAAGGAAATACAAATTTAAAACTAAAAATATATTCTTAGCTTAACTTATGAATGACATAAGGTTAATTTAAATCATACTTTATACATAGCTATTAATTTTACCATATTCTTTCAAATAATGAAATGTGTTGATCCTGTATATCTAAGAATTTGTTTTTTTAAATATATCTTTCTCAAAGAAATATGGCTCTTAAAGACTTATTTCATAACATGAACTATTCATCATCATATTGCTGCTGTACAAGCTAAGAAACTAAAATTTTATATTATTTAGAAAATTAAAAAACTCTTAAATTTCTAATTCTGATTTTGTTCCATAATTACTTTTCAGAGTGACTACAGAATTCCTTGTAGGAAACTGAAGACATCAGAATACAGCCTAACCAGGGCTCTGGGTCAGCAGATTATCTCTGTAAGCAGTCTGCTGCTGAAGAGCATTAGGCAACACCAGCAGTTCTCTGTGTTGACCATCATGACATTGGAGGAGGCAGAGTCTGTCCAAGGCTTCAGGCTTGCAGTCATTTCTCCCACAGAAGAGAAAGCGTAGAAGTGTGCCTGTGCTAACACCTATGAATAGAGCCGACAATTAGAATATTGGAAAGCTTCAAGGGGTGAAGAACTTGCCAATAGGGATACTTGGGACAATAAAGCAATGTGCTGTTATTCAAAATACAGTTTTTAAGAACCACTCATTGCTGAAAAAAATTATATTAAAAAAAAATATACAAACAAACAGACAAAACAGAAATAGAAGCTGGGGAGAGGCCAGGTATTCCTAGACTATCTAGTGATAAAAGATGGGTAATATATAAGGTACCTGAATAAAATATGTACTGTGGAAAGGGGTAATTAATACCACGGTGATGAGACAGTCATGTTTCAAGAAGTGGAAACGAGAAGTAAGAGAAGAGTCAGGAAACACTGAGAAAGAAAGTAACCATTGGGTGCAGGATGAACCACAATTGTGCCCAGGAAAGGGCTGCCAGGCTGAAGAAAGAGCAAAGTAAGAATCACGAGGCAGAGGATGGCTGCTATGCTTCAGACTCTAAGTGGGACCATAAATGTATGCACTAGTTGGGTGTGTATTCAGAATGATAGTGGGAGAGAGGAACTGTGTGAGTACTTGCCAAGCAATGTTCTTGAAAATCCAGGTGACCTCTGCCTTTTGCTAAAGAACAGATTCTGGTTAGGGAGAATTTGAGAAGACTGGACAAGCTCACACACCATGATTTGAGTAGTAAGTTAGGAAACATTGGAAAATATATATAATATATATATAATGTATATATTTTAAAATATATAAATATATTTTATATATATAAATATATATATTATATATTATATATTTTTATATTATATATAATATATATTAAAAATATATATATAAATACTGTGTTGTGGAGAAAGAGATGGTCTGACTATGTTTTTTGCATAATTCTTCTTTGATATTTCGAGGATACACTAAAGATGACTGAAAGATGCCTGAAATAGCTCAGATGAGAGAAGATGGTGATTTGGGGAAGAGCAATGGCTGTAGAGGTGCTGAGAAGTATTGAGACTATCTAGTTTGGAACTAGATTGAATAACTTAATAAGGGACTTATTAGAGTAGTGAAAGAGATAGAAAATTTTGAAGACACATTTTCCAAAATTTTGTCTTTTTTTTTTTTTTTTTTGAGCTGGTCTGGCGTCACTACAATGACAACTGGCCTTTATTGAAATAAAAGTGAGCTGGTGGCATGAGAAAATGGAAATGAGAAACACAGCATGGCATATGTGAAACCCTTATTAGAGATTTTATTTGAGATAAGAAAGGAGCAATTAGACACAAAAATTAGGGCACACTCTGATTGGATGTATAAAATAGAGACTCATTAGCCTTAGTACAGCATTCAAAGGGATGATACTCAACAAAATCCAAAAAGGAGTAATAAAGAGAGGTGAGATGATGCTGCACAATGATGCCACACGTCCTTCAATGCGAACAGAGTGCAGAAAGGAGACAAAGTCATGGGAGTCGAGGATAGTGAAGAGAGCCAGTAGGTATGAAGTTATAGTAACCTAGAGTAGAGGCTGTATCAGACACAAAGTGATCATCCCTATTTTTCTAGATTAGCATTAATTCATTTCATGCTGATAATAACAATTAAGAAATTATTTTAAAATATAAATTTATACATTATCTCAATCTGAATCTAAATTTCACCATTTCTAATATTTTCTGACTTTGTTTTTATGTATTTTTAAGATTCCAGGATGTGTGTATTCTTTTCTTTTACCTTTGTTTTTTTCAAATTAAATTCTTATTTTTTATTTTTAGTATTTTAGCTAGCATACAAGATAGGAAACATCTCCCAAGAGGAGGCAGAAAGGATGCAAGAGCCAGAAGATGGGGAGAAATACTGAGAACTGCTGTCTTCTGGACATGCCATGGCTGTTACATCTGAATAAGACCTATACAACTAAGCTAGATAGAAGTCCAGAATACATGGGAAGGTGATCACCAGGGGATCAGAAATATAAAAATATATATTTTATATTATAAATATATTTACAAATATATAATCTTATGAAATATATTTTATGTAACATATTTTGTATAAAATATATTAAAAATATAGTTGAAAGACTATATATATTATTCTTGCCTTAAAAATTATGAGACATTAAAGTATAGGGAGACTGTGTGAGGGAATAACAGATTTAAAGAGAAGAGTTAAGGAAAGATAAAAGAGGATAATGGAGAAAAGATTAATACAGCAGAGTATCTCTCATATGTGGAAATTATGTATGTATGTATGTATATATATATGTATGTATATATATATGTGTATATATATGCATGTACATATGTACATATGTATGCCATAAAATCATGGAGACTATTTAGGAGATGAAGGGCATCAGTGGGAAGAGGAACCCTTACTGAGGAACTATTGAAGTTGACACCTCTGGGAAAGGAATAATCATTCTTCTTTGAGGATGTGTCTTCTGGTAGATTTTACATGCTTCAGTAGATAGGCATACATTTATGTACATATAGGTAGTACTAATTTGACTTAGTGAATTATCAAGGAATATGAAGGAGGGGGATGAAGGAAAGGAGAAGGAAATGAGGAGGAGGAAGAAGGAAGAAGAAGAATAAAAAAGAAAAAGAAGAAGAAGAAGGAAAGAAGGGAGGAAATAAGAAAATAAATAAGAAAGAAAAATGGAAAGAAGAAAGAAAGAAAGAAAGAAAGAAAGAA